>CATNUR010000008.1:0-111665 GCA_951213105.1 Amaurobius ferox | reverse complement strand
AGTAGGTGACGTGTGAGAGCGGGAAAAGAAAGGAGTGTGGACGAAAAGTCGGAAGAGGAGTCAAAGAAAAATGTCGCTCACAAACGCGCTTCTTTTCTTTGTTCTTGGCAAATCGGATTCGAAGATCGTTTTTTTTTATGTAAAATAATCTGTAGGTTGCTGAAAAATGCGACGTCCGTCTCCACTCTAGCAATTTCTGCTACCGGGCTAAAATATGGAATTCTTCTTCTTTTAGAATATTACACAAAACATATTTCATTTAGACAGAATGTCATTAAATATTTGTGTTTAATTTTTATTCTATCACTCGCTATTAGTATTTTTGAGAGTAAAGTCGTCAGTTATAAACAACTAAAATTCAATTATTTTCTCAGGTCACCGAAACAATAACGTAAAGTGGATCTCCAAAAGTGGTGGTGGTGTGTGTGTGTGGAGGGGGGGGGGGGGAGGAGCGATGACTGGAAGAGAAATTCCAGTATGGATTGTATGGAGGGCTTATTGTGAAGTCAATGGAGGGGTTATATCCATCGCCCCCCTCCCCAACACACTTTCAGACTATCGCACTGCACACAATTTAAAAATTTTCCTAACCCTCCCAATTGCAAATTGTGAGGTGGAACGAACTTTCTCCAGGATGAGCTACATAAAACACAAATATCGTAACACTACGAATAATGAAAGATTGGCAGACTTATGCATATTATCAATAGAAAATGATATTACCAGATCGCTCTGCATAAGAACCTTTTAAAGATATTCACAAAGAAAAGTTTCTTCTTTCAAAAATCACAGAAACATTCATGCGACATCCCAAAATAATTACTATAGAGTTAATCCGAAAAATTATGACAATTTATTGTGACGATTTTTTGACGAAGTGCGACAAAGAGAAAATTTATTTCTTAAAAGTATATGATGCTTCTCCTTGCAAGATCCGATAAGTAGAACAAATTCATGTACTTAATTTTTTTTTTTAAATTTTTTTTTATTATTGTCGAATTTTTTCTTTTCAATCGCGTTTTATCGCATTTTAGACCCCTAGTCAATCCCAGAAATAAACTACTTTATCCTAATTTGCCGAATTATTTTTTTAGTACACAACACGTTGTTCATCCTTACTTTACAAATCGGATGGGATTATTTTTATTTTCCCCATGACAGGGAGTGAAATTTCTGTTCTCATCCGGAAAAATATGACGATTTTTTGTCAAAGTGTGAAGAAGAGAAATTTTTTTAAAAGTATTTGAGCGGCTGCATTTCTTTGCAACATCTGATATGTAGAACAAATATATGTACATCATTTTATTAATTTTTTTTTATTATTGTCGAATTCTTCTTAGACCCTTAGTCAATCCCAAAAATAAAGTGCAATATCCTAATTTGCTGACTTATTCTTTTAGTAAAAAATATGTTGTTCATTATTGATTTACAAATACGATTGGGCTCTTTTTATTTTTCCCATGACAGGGACCAAAATTCCATATCTTGTACAGAAAATTTTGAAGATTTGTCAGAGTGCGAAACGAGAAATGTTTTAAAAGTATTCGAGAGGTTGCTTTTCTTTGCAAGATCTGATATGTAGAACAAATTTATGTACTTCATTTTTTTAATTATTATGGTCGAAATTTTCATTTTCAATCGCGTTTTATTGCGTTGGAACCGCATTCTGTGATTGACTAGGGATCAATATAACAATGACCCCTAGTCAATCCCAGAAATAATCTCCTTTATCCTAATTTATCGACATATTCGTTTAATGTACCATATGTTGATCATCTTTGATTTACAAATGGGATTGAACTCTTTCAGTTTTTTCCATGGCAGAGAGCTGATTCTATCTAGAAAATTTTGATAATATTTTGCAAAGTGCAACAAAGAGAAAATTTTTAAAAATTATTTTTAGAGGAGTATTTTCTTTGCAATATCTGGTATTTAAAACAAAATTATGCACAGGATACTTTAATTATCTGTTTCTCCTTGTCGAATAATTTGCTTTCCTAGAAATAAACTGATTGCGCCGATTTTATTGACAAACTGTTTCAACTTATTTTAGTAACGAAATAAACGATTGTTAAGGAAGACAAAAGCAACGTAAATAAGCACAAATAACAAGATATGCAGCATACAGTTGTTTAGAGGATAAGCTGGATTCCTATCGTCAGTGCAAGAGAACAAATAATCCCGAATTCCAAAAGGGGAATGGGTGCAGATGAAAGAGGCATTGGGAATTATATATCCAACACCTGGATTAAGAGCGAGCTAATGTCAATCAGAAACGAAATGTAACGACACAAGATTGACATGTTTCAAAACATAATAGGAATATCTCGACAAGACAAATCAAAATCAATTTTAATTCTCTCGTATCACTGTTTCGATATCATTTAACCTCTTAATGTTACTGAACCAGGGTATGCTATTTATTTCATGTTCTATATATTAGCTTCCCTATATATATATATATATATATATATATATATATATATATATATATATATATATATATATATATATATATATATATATATATATATATATATATATATATACATATATATATACATGTTCTTTTATATGCAAAAACATGTATTTATTATATTTTCCACAACTTTATGCGTGGGCCAACGGCCGTACCGTGCTAAAAACACCGGTTCTCGTTAGATCACCGAAGTCAGGCAGCATCGGGCGCGGTTAGTACTTGGGTAGGTGACCACCTGGGAACACCGTGTGCTGTTGGCACATTCCAGGCGCGGTAGCCCGGTGGTTTGCGTACTGGATTTGCACGCTGCCACAACTGCCGCCGTGTTCATGCGGAGTACGATCACGTTAAACATGTGGGTCCGTAAGTCCTTCCGAGAGGTTGGTGGTAGGGAAAGGAGGGTACGGTCCCTGTGGATGCCTCCCCCACTGGGTTCCGGTCTAAATTGGGTGGCACTTCCCGGCCGTCCAAACAGTTACCTTACACCTTTCTGGTAGGTCGGACGGTCTGGGTCTCAACAACAACAACAACTTTATGCGTGCGAATGATAAACACATTTAGATGGAAGTACAATTATGAACGTCACCAATATCTGAAACCCACCCAAAAGACAAACAAGAGGTCGAAAAGACACACAACAGCCACAAAGAAATAGGAAAAAGAAAGATAATTTTATTTAATTTTTTTTTCTTATTTGGTATTCTTCCAGACCGCGGGGCAAAAATGGAGTTCTGGACATGTCCTTAACTAAATTGTTGAATTTTTCTGGATGTGGAAGGCTTAAAAATTTAAGATCATTGATCGACGCGCATTTCTGTATGTTCTTGCAATAAACGGTGATTAATAATTAAAAAATATTACATTTCATATAAATTTTTAAAGTTTTTCAAAATTATAAATTATACTTATGCGTCAAGTCTCCAACAAAATATCAATTAAAAATGTATAAATTTAATTCTGCTAAATATTTATAATTAGTTGAAAATGAATGCTCAAAAGATGAATTGAAATTTAATGCCTGATTTTATATTACTTTCAACATATAAGACAGAACGAGAAAAATCCGTTATAACGTGGATTCTAGCCAATATCAACTTTGTCCGAATACAAATGTGTCTATCATGCGCAAGGATAAAGTTAAGGCAGTAAAGTTTAAGGATTGAAGATATCTTCCAAAGAGGATTTGAAATATAATATATAACAAAAGATAAACATTGATATCAGAGAATTAAAATTGATCTTAATTTTATACTCAAAGGTAATTTAAGTAATAAAATATGAGAATTAAATTAACAGTTTACAAGAATGATACATATAATCTAAGCACGTGTGTCAAAGGTATAGTAAATGCTGGAGGCCCAAAATATTAAATTGACAAAAATTTAAAATTATATATATATATATTTAATTTTCATATATTTTTTATAATAATAAAATTATGATACTTCGGTCAGAGTAACTGAGTAACTATTTAGTCCATTTTGTCTTCATACGCATATTATGTGTATAATTACTAGATGGTTTTATAGTAACAGAATTTACTTTGAATTTAGAATACATTTTTATTGAAATGTGGAAAACCATGAATATAATTTTGAATTTTTATCAAGTCATGATCATAATTATTGGACCTTGTCAAAAGAAATTTATTGTTTAAATGCTCTTTTCATTTTAGTACTTCACAATGGGATCTGTTCCTTTCAACAACTTATCAATAATTCTGAATCTAAGTTAGTTTACTCTACACCAGTTTAAATTTTTACTCAAGAATTCTTTTGCAAGACACGGAATAAATTAACGCAGATTACATTCCATACTATTCTTAATCATCAATCACAAAGTTTGATATTTTTAACAATTTATGTAAATTGGTTTATGCAATTTATATAAAAATTACGTATTAGTTTTCCCCATTGATTTTCAAAATATACATGAATGTATCTCCCTTAATTTCAAAATTAATCTTTTGAAAAATAAAATATGATTTATTTTATTATAAACTAGAGGCGAATATTCGCTTTTCGCACGGTTTAAATAGAAATAGGTGAATGTAAATCCTACACATTTGGCAAAGGAACACATACATTAAAAACTGAAAGAAATATGTTGACAATCTCTTAGTCTAACAAAAATGCATAAACACGCCTTCGACCTCTTCTCTGTCAAACAGCTCTGTCCCCGTGCTCAGGTGAAGCATGAAATCTGTCAAAGGTTGCTTTTGGTAGCTCAGGCTAAGCTCGCACAATTAGAAGTTGAGATATAAGCAAATTAGTGACATGTCTAAAATTTATGCTGAATATCCAGACCGACCGACTTACTCTATAAGGCATCAGTAGCAGTTTGAGTGGCCGGACCTGAATTATATGGGTAGTAATTTTTGGCATCCTGGCTTGATTGTACCTAAAAGAACAAAACCCCTCAAGCAATTTGATGGATTTCTATTTTTCTCTGTGGTTTCAGTACACAAGCTATATTTGTAGCAATTTTTAGAATTCTAGATTATTTGGCTGTTACTTAGATTTTCCGGATATACAACGATTCCTAAAATCCTCCACGTGAAAAAATATAAATGTGGGCATATCATATCGGAATTTTCTTGATAGTACTTGGATATGTATAGCAAGCAATTTTCAGCATTCTAGTTAATTTGTTACCGAGTATTAGCTTTTGCACCAAATACCTGGTGCTCCGAGTAAAATTACACGGGAACATACTAGCTGATAAATTTTGTTACTAATTTATAAGCATTTTTATGCATTTATTCATGTAATTCTATATATTTGTCAAGCGTGCCTGCGTAGAAGAGCAACAGTTAGGATCGAGACCTACTACTCTATTTGTCTAATGCAAGGCCGCTTTTTACCATAAGCAAAGTAGGCAAATTTTGGTGCTCTGCGAAACCCTACTACCTATCTTCTGTGATAAATGTACCTTCTATGATAAATGTACCATTTTTTTACTATTTTATTTTGGGCTTTTGACACCGTCTGAAAAATAATCGTGGTGTACCCATAGCCCAAAATATGTTACTAACTTTGTCGCTGATCGTACGTATAACAATTAAAATAATTAATACTTTCTACAGTAATTTCTAAATTTCAATATGTAGATTTTAGTATATTTTAGAAGATTTTAATCAAGCTTTTAATAATTATTAAAATAAGGAACATAATTATAAGCGTCAAAAATATCTGGCAACGCTACGAAGGAATCTTGGACGAAGAATGGCTGCTTCCAGTTCCCGCCCTTGTTTAGATTGAGCGGGAAAAGATGTAGCTACATGAAGATCTGTAAGCAAGTAAGTAAAATTATTTTTTAAATATAATCTGATTTTTTAGTTAGTACATCTCCATAGCTGTGTGCGATCTTGACAGCCATGGTATCCCAATCGAATCATTTCCAGAAAATGAATATAACGTTATATAAGGATCCCAATTGGATGAATCACTAAATTTTTGCATAAAAATCGAAAAATTGTTCATAAATATAAATTTGGTGCTTTTAGTCTATTTCTGTAAGTTGCTTCTAAAGTAGCTGAAACTATGCTTAAGAAAAGCAGTACACATAGGGGGTGGGGGTCATTATCTCAATTCTTCGATTCAGACTTATTTTTATTTTTTACATTCTGACTGTGATATGTCGACATAAATAGCGATTTATATTTTTTAAGTGGTAAACATTTGATGTTCTTAAATTTATTGCCTAAACTATTTGGAAACTATTAAAAAATAAAGTATTCCAATATAAATTTTATATAGTTTTATTTAGGAGTAAGTATATTTTTATCGACCAGCCCTGCCGTTTAAAACAGCAGCACATTTTTAAACCTATCTTCATCTTATAAAAGTCTATATAACCTATCTTATATATCTTCATCTTAATATTATAAAAGTTCCATGTGAAAAAACAATGAAGAAATGGTTGATCCAGAAAATTTAAATGAAACTAAAGATGACCTAAATGTAAATCTTTTTAAAATGAACAATGATATGAAAGTGAGACAAGTGAATTAGTTGATATTATGACTTTAACTGAATATAACGATTTGGGATTATGGCCAAATGTTTTAAATACTGATTTAATTAATCATTGTTTAACAAAAGAAAATAGATTTTTCCAAAATAGAAATCAACCAGATTCAAATTATATTGCTTCAGCTAGAATTGGACAAAATCAGTCACAGTATTTGTCGGACAAATATTTTGAAAAAACTCTTCAAAATGGATAGAAAGTTCACAGATCTTGGCTTTGTTACTCTCCAAGTACTGGAAATATATACTGTTTGATGTGCAGGCTTTTTTCAACTTCTGATTATTTTGTAAAAGGGTATTCTGATTGGAAACATGCTAAATATATTGAAAGTCATGAAGCAAATAAAATACATAAAGACTCTATGATTGTTTGATTGACATGAAAGAAAAATAAAAATGTTATAGATGAACAATTAAGAGACTAAATTCAAAGAGAAACGGAATACTTTTATAATGTTTTGAAGTGTGTCGTTGCTGTAATTAAATTTCTAAGTGAGCGAGGCTTACAATTTCACGGTCATAATGAAAAATTTGGAGTTTCAGATAATGGAAATTTTATGGGATGTTTAGAATTAATTTCAGAATTTGATCCATTTCTTAAGGAACACATTCAAAATAATGCCAAAAATTCTATAACTTTCTTGTCAGACAGTATATGAGGAAATAATAGCACTTATGGCAAAACAGGTATTGAGAAAAATTACAGAAGAAATTAATGATGACGACACTAAATACTTTTCCCTAATTGTTGGTTCAACCCCAGAAAAAAGTTTGCTGACAGTGAAACCAGTTATGAATTATTAATTGGGAGAGATAAATTTAGAATTGAAATTATGAATTCTTGATAAATTCTTCTTAATTCTTGATAAATTTATGACAGAATTACAAAAAAGAGGTCAAATATCTGAAGAAACCAGTAAAAAATTTTAATTTCTGTTTGATATTGGTAACATGGAATGTGAGAATATTGACACTGAAAATATTAAAGAAATAACTAAATTTTATGATCAGGATATTACAGATTTATTAAAAAATGAAAGTATATATTTTAAAAAGTATTTGGAAACTGCTGGTCATTTAGAGGTACACGTACAATATCTGGACTGCACCAAAACGCTAAAAATAATATATGAAAAACTGTTAATAGGTACATTTTCAAATTTATACACAATTTAAAAAATTTTCCTAATCTTCCCAATTGCAAATTGTGAGGTGGAAAGATCTTTCTCCAGGATGAGCTACATAAAAAACAAATATCGTAACATTACGAATAATGAAAGATTGGCAGACTTATGCATATTATCAATAGAAAATGATATTACCAGATCGCTCACATACAACAGTGTTATAAAAGACTACGCATACGCAAGTAAAAAATGTAGAAAAATTAAATATTAATTAAATATTTTCAGAATGTCATACCCAGCAATAGGTAAATGGCGTGATGGTATATATATTTTATTTTATTAAAAATTTTGTTTGTTTATACGTTTTTGTTAATAATATTCTTTATTTCTTATGATTTCTTATATAAGATATAATGCTTGTCATTCAACACCATTTCATAAATAAGTATATTTCAACTCTGATTTTGATATTATTAAAAATGAATTTTAAACCCCAATTTAAAGATTCATAATCTAACAAAAACTGGGGTCCCATTGGACTTCAATAAGCCCTAGGGCCCGAAATACTTAGATCTACCCCTGCCTGACAAGAATACCTTTCCTTTCAAGCAGATTTTAATTTCCTAAGTTGTGGCTGTATTGAAAACCTCCCCCCACCCCACTCCAAATCCGAAAGTCAGAAATTGGCAAATTTAGAATTTTAATATTCAAATCCCAATTTGAGATCTCATCTGCTTTAGTATCGGGAAGAAATTTTGTTGAACATTTGCAAATCTATTAATTTTACAGTTTCTGGAATAGTTTATGTACAATCCCAGCTATTTTACTCATAATTAAGCCTAACCAACTCCAAATGTATCTTTAAAACTTTATTGAAATTTTGGAACAGATTTGATATAAAGAATTTGGCTAAATCCGTCTTTTTTTTTTTGTCGCCAAGAATGGCGCCAACGCGTACGGTGTTTAAAAAGTCCTAACGGACGCCATCTTGAACATTGCGCGTAAGAAATATAAACATATATAATTAAAAATGCATAAAAATGCCGATTTAACAATACGAAATTTTATAAAAACGTTTGTTTAAAGTCTTAACGGACGCCATCTTGAACATTGCGTGTAACAAATATAAACATATATAATTAAAAATGCCGATAATTAACAATAATTAACAAAACTTAGAAAAAATACGAAATTTTATAAAAACGTTTGTACTTTAACAAAATTTAAGAAAAAACAGAACTTAGAAAAAAGTTTGTACTTTAACTAAATTTAAGAAAAAACAATACTTAGAAAAAAGTTTGTACTTTAACTAAATTTAAGAAAAAACGATACAAAATCAAAACACAGTACTTGGTTTAATGAAATCCAAAACTTTTCAAAGAAAAACACGTGTAAATTTCCAAATTGCACAAATAATTGTTTCCACATTGCAATCATCAAAGAACTCTCATTATTTCTATGTAAATTTTCTGCTTCTACATTATTTTATCTATTTCCTGTATGATATTCACGTTTTTAACACACACAGACACGTTTTTACACACAACAACAGGGCCAACGGCCGTACCGTGCTGAAAACACCGATTCTCGTTAGATCACCGAAGTGAAGCAGCATCGGGCGCGGTTAGTACTTGGTGGGTGACCACCTCGGAACGCCGCGTGCTGTTGGCCATCTCGGGTGCGGTATCCCCGTGGTTTGCGCGCTAGATTTGCACGCTGCCACAAATGCCGCCGTGTTCATGCGGAGTACGATCACGTTAAACATGTGGGTCCGTAAGTCCTTCCGAGAGGTTGGTGGTAGGGGAAGGAGGGTACGGTCCCTGTGGATGCCTCCCCCACTGGGTTCCGGTCTAAATTGGGTAGCACTTCCCGGCCGTCCATACAGTTACCTTACACCTTTCTGGTAGGTCGGACGGTCTGGGTCTCAACAACAACAACAAAACAAAAATAAAATGGCCGCAGCCGACGATATCATAAAGCTAAAAGGGGTGGGGTTGCCAGAATTTCCAGAAACACACGTCATGAAACATTTCTCGCGCGCAAATCAGGCGCGCCACATCTGGCTCCCGAAAAAAAGTTGAAAAATCCAAATTCTTTATATCAAATCTGTACCGAAATTTTAAAGAAATCTGCAAATTAAATATTTTTTTAATATTAAAATTTTATATAGATATGTACTTCACATTTAAGACAAACTTGGACATACTCAGCTGATAATTTGTTTTAAACCGCAGGACCCATTTGCATAGGTATAGTTGAACATGTTTTAATGGTATAGGGATATTTGAAATAAGCATAATAAAAGAAATACTTTACTTTTAAAAAATATTCAGCAAAACAGTTGTTAAAGTTCAAGTTACAATTAGCCATTAAATTAGTTTGACTGTTGTGTAACTGTAACATATAAAGGTAACATGTAAACTAAACATTTATTTGACGTGAAATGTTGTTGAATATTTTTTATTTTTAATATTTTATTTAGATATCCAGATTGGTTTCTCTGTTGGTGGAGGAATTTTAACGTAATCTGGAGGTGCACCAACCACAGCAGCTAGAGGCCATGGATCTCCTCCAACTAAAGGTAAGATTTCATAAATAATCTTATGAAGCACCAAATTCCTATTTGTAAAAATTGCAACACTATGAAGAAGCTGAAACCTACAGCAAATGCAAATTAGAGTGTACTATGCAAATGATCCAAATTTTATAGTCACCACGCATGTGTGGACTGAACTGCTGTATAAATAGAGCTGTAACGGGACGTTGATAATATAGTCTGCCAGCGGTAAACGTTTCATGAGAAGTTACTATGTCTCTATGACGACAGAGAGTGCCATATGAGCAAGTTCCGGAGTTAAATCAGGACAAATATTTGGCCTTCATGAAGAGTTATTGTATCATACAATAGCAGCTTGTATGCAGCGCAATGCCATGGCAGAGATGTGAGTGTAGAAGCAGTGAACTAAAGAGCACCAGACACGTCACAAATCCAACAGTGGATGATGAAATGTTACGTCAGCACAGGAAGATAGACACTTCATCCTCGTGGCAGTGATGGACCATACAGCTTTATCTTGACAGTTGGCAGAACGTTTGAGCATTGCTACAGATGTGTCATTGTCTGCTCCAACAATTCGTCGACATCTACTGTACAGTGGACTGTGTACAAGAATTCCTTTGCACAGAATTCCCCTGATTCAACACCATTGATACCTATGGCTACAATGGGCTCATCAATATAGACACTGGCATGCCGATTGGCGACAAGTCATCTTTTCCGATGAATATTGCTTTAATTTGGGGTGCAGTGATGGCTGCATACATATTAGACACTATAGCAGTGAACACCACCTTAAGGAGTATGTAAGTAGTGCGTCATACTGGGCGAATGCCAAGTGTGATAGTCTGGGGTGCCATTGGGTATCTTGGACAATGTCAGCTGCTAAGAATTGTGGATAATCTCAACAGCAACCAGTACATCAGAAAAGTTCTGGAGCCCGAAGTCATACCCTTCCTTCAGCGAATTCCTGGAGCTGTAATTCGACAGGGCAATGCTGTCCACATGTTGCTAGGAATGTTCCAAGATTTCTATTCAGCAGCACAATAGTTAGAGCCTCTTCCTTGGCCTGCCTATTCACTGGATATGTTAGCTATTGAACATGTCTGGGATTTCGTCTGTTGGCGTCTCACTTGTCCCATAGCTAATACAGCTGACTTTGGGTTCGGATAGAAGCAACCTGGTATGTTATTCCTCAGGTACAAATTCAAAATTTGTTTGATTTGATGCCACATCATATAAAAGCACTTATAGCAGCACATGCTGGCTTCACCAAATACTGATTTTTGACATACATATTTTTTTGCTTTCTAAAATTTGTTTTGTTTGTATCAATACAGGTCATTTATGCAATAAATTTCATTCAATTCTGATAATTCCTTCATGGTGTTACAATTTTTACAAGCAGTATATTGTATGTATCTTGAAAAAAAAAACCATAAAAATTTGCATTGCTTAATTTACAAAGTGTATGTGCGTATTTGCATGGCTTACGTAATATGTAATAATATTTTCTTACATAATAATATTTCCTTGCCTTCCCAGAAGACATAAGGAAATTGTAATGGACAATAAAAGCAAATATGCAAAAATGAAAATCTTATGTGGGCAACAGATAACTTTCCTTATATAATGCTATGAATTTACTACTTTTACACTAAAAAAAATAGTTTATTCTTATAGTAGATACTTATATTCTTTTCAAGATATTGAATTCTCATCAATTAGTCGTCATTTTCATTGATTTAGCATCATTTTTATCCATTTGGCGAGATTTTCGTTAATTTGGCAACCACATTTAAAAAAGTCTCCAAGTTGGCGACATTCCGCCAAATTCATCGCCAAAATCTCACCAAGCGTTATGGATGGAGAAATAAGTTATAGCAGATAAATGATTATTGGTGTTCAAATGCAAAAGTATTACTCAAAGTATCTTTTCTCCTGAATGGAACGAGTTAGATCCATGAGAATGATGTCACCAAATTTATAGCATGATATTACATAGGAAAAGTAAACATGTATTTGAACAGTTAATATTTGTTTTTAATTTATGGCATTTTTTGATAAACTGCTTCCAGTATTCATGGATTGTAATTTTTGTACCAAATTTTATTTGAATCACTCCAATTGTTCGTGAGATATCGTCTCCACAGACTCACTGACATACACTTTTATACACGCGCACACTTTCATACATACACACAGACATCACCTCAAAAATATTCATTTTGTGAATGAGATGCACAGAAAATATGCAAAAATGAAGCCATTTTAAAACGGATGCAATATTAAATATAAATTTAAAAGAACTTGAAAAATAATGATTTGGGATACGACAGACCAGTGTTTGCTCGGGATTGCACTCAGATGACCCGAGTTCGATTCCTGCCTGTGCCCCAAACTCTGTGTTCATGCGGAGTACGATCACATTACACATGTAGGTCCGTAAGTCTTTCCGAGAGGTTGGTGGTGGGGGAAGGAGGGTACGGTCCTTGTGGATACTACCCCCACTAGGTTCCGGTCTAAATTGGGTGGCACTTGCTGGCCATCCAAACAGCTACTTTACATCTTATGATAGATCGGACGATCGGGGTCGAAAAAGGAAAAAAAAATTATGATTTTGACACTGGGAAAAAAGATGGATGCCCTATTTTATTTTGAAGTGGGTCACATAATTTCTTCATATTATATGGGTGTAATTATTATTTTAATTTTTATTTAATTTTTTCCATGAAGTCTAAGTTTTCAATTATAAAAAATTATTGTAGTACTGTGATAATTTAAAATTATCAGCACTGAATGTATTGCATTTTAGAGATGTTTAAATAAAATTGTATTTCAGTTGGAAAGTGCAATGCTTATGCATGCTTGATCAATGCTTATGCATGATTGATCTTTTTCTTGTTTATTGGATTTCATATTTTCACCACCGGCCAAGCAATCACAGTACAGAAGAGATTAAACTTTTTTGCAACAAATTTAAAAGTAGAACATTCTATAAAAGTAAAACATAATTATTTACAATCCTGAAGCCCCTGGGTGACCTAAAAGACTAATCTTTACGCACTCATAAATTGTTCAAATAACATTCGAAAGAGGTAGCCACAATGAAACACTTATGTAATATGCAATATTTGCCATACTTATTTAATATAAATAAGTACAGCAAAACAACGCGAGTTGAATTATCTGTACTGAAACGACAAACTTGAATGCAGCACACTTTCTCTTTTCTCTCTGGAGCCAAGTCAAAAGATATCAGCTGAACACAAGTATGCTCTTTGTTCATTTCCCCTATACCAAGAGGTCAATTGCCATTCCTAAATCACTACACCCTATCACTATCACCTATCACTATCACATCACTACAGAAATTTCACCCCCGTTTTTTCCCTGGACGGATAAGAGGTGTGGATAGTTGGAAGTTTCAGCAGTTGAAACATGATTTACTATTCAAATATACTAAATAAATAAATAAAATTGGCATCACGTCTGATTTCAACCAGCAGAAACAACAAGATCACAACTATAATAGAAGGTCTTTATTTCACTTATTAAAAAATGGGGGCAATCAGGTCCAATCCCCGAGAGGATGACGTCAAAGACAACTATGAAGAGACTTGAATTGCATGGAGTCGAGAATGAGTCGCCAAGCATAACTTAAAATCTGAACTGGGTCAAAATTACAAATCGGCTCGCGGTAATCATAAATAAAGAGGGACTCAAAAAGGAGAATATTACAAGGGTTATTACAATGCATAAGAAGGAAAGTTCTTTCAAAAATCGGCCGGAAATTTTCTTTAACAACAAAATGAGCAAAGGCCGTAGAAAGTTTACCACCTTTGACATCCCTAGCATGTTCTGCCAAACGGATACCAATAGTACGTTTTGTACTGCCAATATAAAATTTAAAATTACCATCGATGGACAACAGGGGAACCACGTACTCCCCAGCAAAGCTTTTAAAGTCATCCTTATCACCCAGCTTATCAGACCGAATCCGGTTAAATAAAGAAGAAACATTAGAGTGAGCAGACCTGAAACCAAATTCAGAGCAGAACTGAATAAAGGGACGGAAAATCCTAGGATGGTACGGGAAACTAGATTTATGATTCAAATGATCTTTTAAAGAAATAAGTTTAGTATCAATTTGAGAAAATTTACGGCGAATAGGGGAAAAAACCTTATGTATAAATTCAAAGGAATAGGCAGCCTCATAGCCAAGATTGAAAATAAAATCAATTTCGTCACTTAAAGAAGAAAAAGAAGAACACATGTTAAAAGCACGATTAAAATAAGCGTTAAAAGAAGCTTTTTTAGAGGAAATAGGATGGTATGAATTAGCAGGAATACAGGAATTAGTAGAAGACGGTTTACGGTAAACAGAAGTGTGAAAACCAACAGCAGAACGGGTAACCAGAACATCAAGGAAAGGCAAGGAACAATTATTTTCGTGCTCAATGGTAAAATTAATTGAAGGGTGAAAATCATTAACCTTGGACAAAAGAAGAAGGAGATCATTTAAATCACCATCCCAAATAATAAAAACATCATAACAAAATGGCACCAAAGAGAGGGGGGATGGGCAAAAAAGGCAAAATATCCTTCTCGAGCTCCTGCAAAACCGCCTCTGCCAAAATACCAGATAAAGGGCTACCCATAGGGGCACCACAAGTTTGTAAATAAATATCATCAGTAGCCACTGATGAAGAGCATATTTACGCTCAAAAGCGCTCTGGCCTTTTAAAGTTTTGTACGCCTTAAAGAAGTGAAATAAAGACCTTCTATTATAGTTGTGATCTTGTTGTTTCTGCAAATATACTAATCCTAAATTAATTTAAAACTTAAAAAATCTTAATTAGAAGCCAGAAGTATAAGCTATTGATGGTTGTGTTTCAAATTTTGAAATGTTTGATATTTAATTTTTTATAGAGCAATTAAGAAGGTGATGTTTCTATCTAAGAAATTTTGACAGATTAACACCATTTCAAGATATATTTAAAATAAAATTTAAAAAATTGATGAACAAGATTAGTGCATTAAACTGTCTACAATCATGTTCAAAAAAGTTAATTTTAAATTATTCATTTGCTAATGTGTAATTTGCGGAGAACTTCCCCAATAGGTTAACATAAGCATGAAAGTTAACTGAAGCGTCACCTTAACATGTAACAAAAACTTATTACTTCAAGTTTCAAAGCACTGTCTCATCCAATATTCGCGTCACTAAATTAGAAACAGCTTGTGCAGTGAACCAATTTAAATAAACTCAAAATAGATGGTAAAATAGGTTCTACTCTAAAGTAAAAATGGACACTGAAATAGTCCAATCATATGTTCATAAAGTCATTTTCATATATTGTTCTGTTAAAGAAGATAATAAAACAGCTTACTTACAAATCTTCACACTAACATACAATCTTTACTGAAAATTTATAAATCTGAAAACATACCACCTACCTTACAAAGATAAAACACTTGATGCATAATTATTCTTTATTCTCATTTATTTATGGCAATTTACTACCATATACATTTTAATATTTGCAGGTGTAAAAGCATGTTTATACTGTTAAAG
This sequence comes from Amaurobius ferox, assembly GCA_951213105.1. Taxonomy (NCBI): domain Eukaryota; kingdom Metazoa; phylum Arthropoda; class Arachnida; order Araneae; family Amaurobiidae; genus Amaurobius; species Amaurobius ferox. The sequence continues at coordinate 95,893 of CATNUR010000008.1, read as the reverse complement.
TGTTCTTATACTTTGAGCGTCACTCCACATCACATGATGATGCCATAGTATTTAAAGTTGGAAGTGTCATCTCTAGAAGTGGATGTTTTTAGTGGACCCACTTACACCTCCTCCAGAATTTCATGTTAAATTTATCAGTTATCATCAAAGCTCTATCTGTAGCCAATCTCGAGAAATTACATTTCAAGTGAAACAAATTTTTTTGAACAGGAAATGGCAAAAGAACTGTATGTGAAAATCTTTAACGAACAGATAATACTCTTATTTTAGGACAAAAAGCATTAAAAATAAAGTTCCTGTCCTACAGCAGCACAGCAAAGTTACAGCAACAGTATCAAGTTTGTCCATGATTTTATTTGTTATCTGTCAATGCCAACGGTCATAAATAGTAGTCTACCATTCATGATTGAAACAATTTTACCATAGTAGTACGATTTTGCAGTTTACATTTCAGTTCAGTTTGTATCTCAAATAAGATTAGAATGGAAAATTTGTAGTAACAGTAAAACATAAACTTCTTTTTCATACAAACGTCTTATATTTATTTCACACTGATATTTAAAACAATGCAGTATTGGCACTTTGTCTAAAGAAAATCTGAAAATTTCAAAAATTTTAGTTAAAAAGCTAGAGATTTTTTATTTGCCTGTTTAAATTCTAATGCCATTTAAATATTTTATAATTTGATGATTTGCAAAAATCTTTGAAATGTCATATTTAAGTTATTTAAAAAACCCAAATGCTTATTATTGCTCTTTTCTTTTTTTGTTTTAGATATTTTCCTGATGAATTTCCAAAGATAACTGGACTGGATTTGTGATATTTAACAAAAATAGAACTATTTATAACTTCAGAAATAAAGTCTTTAGACATTTTCTGTTATTTTTGTATTTTGCCTTGCTTTATTTACTAGTACATAACTCTTATTTTCCCATTAAAGATTTATAAAAAGAATTTATGGTTTTAATGCAAATTTTATATTATATTTAAATAGTGAAAATCCTGGTCTTTAATGTGTAGTATTAATATTTTATTAACAATTTTTCTTTTGAAATTTGTGAAAAACTGTTTTTACTTACATGGTAAATTTATTATTAATCTTTTTCTCAGGCTATTGATTTTCATAATAATGAAAAGTTTTTATAGTGTGCCGTTAAACAATGCTATGCAACAGTTTTATGCAAACAGTTAAAATGCTTTAATATTTTTAAATTCGAAATATATATTTATAGAGCAACTGGGAGTAATACGAAATATGATTTAAATTAATTTTTGTTTAATTAGAAATAGAATACAATTATAGAGTAATTGAAATATTTTATTCGTCTGTAAATTAGTTTTCAGAATAAATGCATAGCTTTTTAAAATAGTAAGAATAGCACTATTGAAGTACGTTATGTCCCTTTTACCTTTAGACATGACAAATATAAGACTGATGGTTTCAGATGTGGTGTCTGATTTGTATTACTTCGGCATGAATCTTTGTATTCACAACATTTCCAAAGTAAATATTTAACTAAAAATATGATTTTTTTTTTCATTTAAAATAATTTATCTGGAAATTTTTTTTAATTTCTAGTACGTATTAGTACATAATCCAAATAAGTAACAAAAGTTCTGCATAAGTTAGTTCACAATCAGGTTTCTGAAAATCAATGATTAAAAAATGCATGAAGTTTGCTGCCAGAAGGACAGTACTAATGCAGTATCATGACTATCTTATTCTCCGTTTGAGGATTACGAGGGTAAGATACTGAAATGGTGTACATGATGCCTGGGTTGAAAATTTTATGGGACGTCCTTGCTCTTGACCTTGAACTAATGTTTTTGTTAAAGAAGACAACAAAGAAACATTTTGAAGGAAGTTCCAGATCTAGAAGTGTGTTAATGTCTTGAATATTAATTTCAGGTTCAAAATATTTATGAAAATTAAAAATATTTAAAACATTTTTTCTTAAGTTATATGGTGAGGGGGGGGGGGAATAAAGTTAAAAAAAATTCTAATGATGTAAATGAGCAATATTTCACTGACACATCTCGGTGCAATGCAGCTTTGGTACAGTTGAGAAAAAGTAGGATATCTTCAATATTTCACATTCTAATTGTCTGGTTGAGACATTCAACTTGTATTATATGTAGCTCAAAGGTGTCTACTTGACTACTTATAGTTTACTTAATACCTGATCCACTGTCACCATTCAGACAAAAGAAGAAACACTAGCATTTTTTGTGTCTCAATCAATTTGTCCCAAGAAAATGTCATGTTTTTGCTACATTAGCAATTGGCAACAAAAGTTTTGTTCCTCTAATGTTAATTTGTCTCGCTGTTTAATTTTTTGTAAGTTTTATCAGATTAAGATTTTCATCCATATCTTGGCTTCACCTATTAAAATCATTTGTAGCTTAAAATGTGTAATTTGATAACCTAAAATAGTTGCTGTATTAAAAGATTTTAAACTCATTTTTTATTTTATTTAGCAAAAAATTAGAAAAGTGAAGTGTGACGTAACAGTAACCTCTATATGAAATTTCATTTAATTTAAAATGTGTGTGTGTAGGCTTTTAAATTAAAATTTTATATTTAAAGGTTTAAAAATCCATAGATTAATGTTCTTTAAAGATGTTGGTATGTTGCAGTTAACTTTTTGTCATGGCTCTTTTTGCTTATTTTTTCTTTTCTAAATTAAAATTATATGATTAAAAATTTTTCATTACAGCATTTTAAGTTATTAAATTATACATTTTAAGGCAGAAATGGTTTTAAAAAAAGTAAATTTTTCATTGGATATAACTGAAAGCTATATCCAATGAAAAATTTACTTTGTTGATTACTATGTTGATTTTCGGGAGTTTTAAAAGATCATGAAAATTAACATTAGATGATTGAAACTTTTGTTGTCAACTGTTAAAATGTTTGTTACCAAAAAAACTTCTTTCTAGAGGATTTTGATGCGACAAATGGATTGATACACGAAAAAACTCAGCATGATTAGGTGATGGGACCAAGTGAACTGTGCTGGCCAAGTAGATGCTTTTCAGCTGGAAAAAAAAAGTTGAGTATCGATCGGACGATTATAACGCGAGATATTCAAGGTCTTTTTTTTCTGTCCCGTCTGCGTTCCAACCATGTAACATGGATGTAACTTTGGTACATTCCAAGAATGTAATAATACTTTGTTCTGGCGATGTAAAAATATTATATCCTGGCGATGTAACTCCTATACATCCAAGTAAAATAACAATACGATGTTCTAGCGATATTTCTTTGGTATATCCCACGAACATTACAATGCGATATTCTGGCGATATAACTTTCGTACGTCCTACGAGTGTAACAAAGTTATGTTTAGGCGATATAACTTTGGTATGTACCACGCATAAAACAATACGATGTTCTGGCGATATAACTTGGGTACATCCCAAGAATGTAACAATGCGACGTTCCGCGAATGCGAAATTGATACATCCCAAGAATATCACGATGCTATGTCCCGTGAATGCAAAATTGGTACATCCAAGGAATATTGCAATGCGATGTCCCGTGAGTATAAAATTGGTACATTCCAAGAATATCACAATGCAATGTCCCGTAAATGCAAAATTGGTACATCCAAAGAATATCGCAATGCGATGTCCCGTGAATGCAAAATTGGTACATCCAAAGAATATCGCAATGCGATGTACCTTGAATGCAAAATTGGTACATCCCAAGAATATCACAATGCAATGTCCCGTGAATGCAAAATTGGTACATCCAAAGAATATCGCAATGCGATGTCCCTTGAATGCAAAATTGGTACATCCCAAGAATATCACAATGCAATGTCCCGTGAATGCAAAATTGGTACATCCAAAGAATATCGCAATGCGATGTCCCTTGAATGCAAAATTGGTACATCCCAAGAATATCACAATGCAATGTCCCTTGAATGCAAAATTGGTACATCCAAAGAATATCGCAATGCGATGTCCCGTGAATGCAAAATTGGTACATCCCAAGAATATCACAATGCAATGTCCCGTGAATGCAAAATTGGTACATCCAAAGAATATCGCAATGCGATATCCCATGAATGCAAAATTGGTACATCCAAAGAATATCGCAATGCGATATCCCATGAATGCAAAATTGGTACATCCAAAGAATATCGCAATGCGATATCCCATGAATGCAAAATTGGTACATCCAAAGAATATCGCAATGCGATATCCCATGAATGCAAAATTGGTACATCCAAAGAATATCACAATGCAATGTCCCGTGAATGTAACAATGCGACGTCACACTAGGCGGACATTCGGCTGTGACAGGGACATTACAGCGATATCGCCGTTGCATTACGAGATCTCCCTGCGACATCTCATTGCCCCATTGCGATGTTCTTGGGATGTCCCAGATATGTTTCGGTGCTGTTGGGGTCCTGGTGGAGATTAGGACAAGTGTACAGTTAGGCAAATATAAAATTTCCAGGAACCTGTTGCTGATTATGATGCAACTGGACCGAACAGTACTGTCATAAAAGTTGAGGATAGAATTTTATCTCAACAAAGGTGCTCCGCGACATGCTCGCCGATGCTTACCAATCGTCATTCAGAATTTTTTAAACGCCCCCCCTCACTGCCCCGCCTTTTTTTCGTCCTTGAGGGAGAATCGAAAATCCGGATTCGTTTGGTTCTATTCTGTTGTTAGAGTAAGGTGAAAATGCAAACATTCAATCATCTAGGCCATGGGGTGCAAACTTTTTATTCCACTGAAGCATTACGTCATTCAGGAGACCACATGCCAATACGCAAATAAAATAAGGAATGTAATAAATTAAATTGTAATTATATATATATATATATATATATATATATATATATATATATTACAAAATGGGTATTTATTTTACATTCGCCAGTATTAGTAACATTTAGCAATTAACAATGCCAAAATGTTTCAACTAGTTGAAACTAAAAATACATTAATAATAAGAAATATTAAGCAAAATATTTATCAATCCTAAAAATCAGCTCAGTCCTCCACGGCAACCATGATAGGATTTTTGCCGATAGAAAAGAGGGTAGAAAGGGTTTTATGTCCTTCATTCAGCGAAGCCCTGAACAAGGATGCAGGGTTGGCAGAATCACCCACTGCTCAGATCCGGAAAGGCAATCCTCCAAGTCTTGTACCCAGTCGCTCACGGGTCTGGAACAGGCCACAAAGCCTCAGTTTCTCTGCGCCACCTGGAAATATATGGTTAACGAAACCACCTGACGGAAACACCGGAGGACCTATCGATTTGTATATCCTTTTAGAGGAAGTGGGACAGAGACTACAGAGCCAACGGCCAATACGCCGAGCCACCCTCCCCCATAGGGAAAATTATCAATAGAAAAGTGAAATTGTTGCTTAAAGCTATCTATTAAAACAAAAAAAAATCTCTATTTTTTAGTATCCTCTCTATCATAATAAAAAAAATGGCGACCCCTAAATAAACCCTCGCGACCCCAAAATAGGATCACTTCCCAAGGGTTGCTCCCAACTGATCTGGATATCCGGAGGACTTCTAGAAGGTCTGAAAAGGAAAAACACGTTACGTAATTATTATGTAGATTTTTATAATTTTTTTATTTCGATATTCGAAAATAAATGTTCGAAATATTGAGTTCCTTCTTTTGGTTCGTTCACCCCTTAATTCAAATCGTCTTTGATCGTTCAGCGATTCAAATAATCATACCAAATTGCATTCTATTTGCTCCATTTGTTTGGGCAGATATCGGAACGAAGGAGAGAGAAAAATCACTTGAAAAGTATTTATATTTACTAAGGAATGCTCAAGTATATATCCAGCCATATCGTTGAGTCGGAATTTTGTTTATATTCCAATTCCTTTTTTTTTATATATACATTGTTTTATTTCTAGTTTTAGTCTTATTTTATAAATTATGGATTGTAGAAAAAAATAACGAAGTAGTAAATACTTATATATGCAATACATCCACACCAATATATTCCAGCTTTCTTAAAGGTTAAAATTTTCAGTATTTGAAAACACTTTTCCCATTTACTGTTTTATTTATTTTTAACGGAGACATATTGTTCATTTATATGTCCTATTTTCCTTATGTCAGTATACGGCAATTTGTTTTCATGCTTTTGACATTCCCAATGAACTTCTGACGTTTTATGGTTTTTACGGCTCATTTCCTTTCCTCTCAATCTGTTATTTCATATATTAGAAAGTCAAAATATTTTATTCTACCTCAATTTTTCAAAATGAATTTCCCTACGCATTAATCCATATTTTTTATGCTATGCTACTTAATATTTTAAAATATTTTGATATAAATTTCACAATACATATACACGAGTATTTAATTTATATTAATTTTGTTTAACTTGTTTGAGCTCTATCTCACGCAGTATTCCTAAGAAAGTATTTCAGAGCTCCAATCTATCTATATAAATAAAAATGAAAATCTGTCTGTCTGTCTGTCTGTCTGTCTGTCTGTCTGTCTGTTTGCCACACCATCACGGGAGAACGGCTGAACCGAATTTGATGAAATTTTGTGGGTAGCCCAGAAATAGCCCCACTTAAAATTATATCCGTGTTTTGAGTTTCTACGACCAGTGGTTCTCGAGATATTAGTAAACAACGAAATTTTCGTTTGTCTCATCGTCACGGAAAAACGGCTGAACCGAATTTAATGAAATTTGGTGAATAGCCTTGAAATATCCCTCCATAACTTTTGTCCAAGTTTCGAGTTTCTAAGACCTGGGGTTGTCGAGATATTAATGAAAAACGGAACTTTTTCCTAGGAGTTCTACTCCCTAACTCCGTGGTTTATCCAAACGAAAAGCTTGAAAATCGTTTGAAAGTGAATTAAAATTTAATCTCTGAGTTTGATGGGAGATTTTTTGCGTTAATTAGTCACTTTCTGAAAACATGAATTGTTTGAAACATGATTTAAAGGGGAAATCTATCTCCATGGTTCATGGTTTATTTAAAGCAAGCTTTTACGGAACAATGAGAAGTATAGAGAAATCAAAATCGTTATTTAATTTCGCAGTTTATGTTATAAGACATGACATATTTAACATGTTATAAGATTCTATCTTATATCATGTTACTCAGAAACGCAATTAAATTAAATCTGTCTGTTAATTTTAATAATTATTTTTTCGATTTGAATAATAAATAAATGGATATAAAAATATATTTTAGAAAAGAACGATTTGATTTTTCTTATAGCATTTTTGACTGGATAATATCAATTACTGTCTTCAGGTTTAAAAATTATTATTATTTATATTTTCGGGGATTATTGATTCAAGGATTATTGATATTTTCAAGTTATTATGCAATTATTTTATTATGACAAAAATTGTTTAAACTCATATATTGTATGTTGTACGAATCTTCTACAAATACACGTGTATATCTTTTAATCTACGAGAATGTAAGTAGTACAGGTATATTGACATATGTTTTGATATATATTGGCATATATTGGAATCAATTACGACCTTCTGGTATAAAGAGTACGGATATTATTGATGTTTTCAATTTATTACGTCATCTCAATTTATTACGTCATTCAATTTATTACGTCATTATTTTGGCAAATATTTTTGAGACTCATATTGTAATACGGGTAATCTTCTACTAACACACTGGCATATTTTCTAATCTGCGACAATATAATTAGTACGGGGTTGCATATATTCATTCAATTTCTATTTTTTCTTCTGTGAATTTGCTTACAAAAGGGGGCAGGATGTTTTATTCTTCAGATCTGATCGTGAAGATAATTTTGCATAGTGAGAACATATATTCTTAAACTTCTCTTTAGGAGCAATAAATTTAATATTTTAACAGAATTTGCACATGATTGTGAACTTTAAGTTTCTTTAAATTATACACTCCGTACGAATAACAGGTGTGCTGTTAGTGGTTAATAAATTTTAACATTTTAGGAGGATATATCATGTTGCTCGGCATCGCAATTAAATTAAATGTGTTTGTTAATGTTTTTATTATTTTTTTTCGATTTAAATAATAAATAAATGGATAAATGGATATAAAAGTATATCTTATGAATGGACGGTTTGATTTTTCTTTTAATTGTATTAATTGCTGACTGCGTACATCAATTTCATTTATTTTGGCAAAGAGTTTTCAAGCTTATATCGTATTTAGCTACTAATCTCATATATTGTGTTTAGCCAATAAATTCATATAGCCGATTGTTGAAACAGAAAAAGAGTAGAGCGGGTATATCTTCTAATACAATTGTAGTGTTTTCATTTAGTATATTGAAACGGGATAAGAATGTTTCATTCAGATCTGCAAATTCAAAGCTACGAATTTGGAGGGATATCGCTAATTTGACAACTTTTCTTAAACTTTGCCAAATTGACGGAAATGTCGCCAAATTGATATAAACGACACACAAACAGCTGCATAAACCTTCGGGTTGGTCGTGTGGCTTGGGTCTTCTACATATCAATGAAATTTTTTTTTTGTTTTGTTAGAAGAGAGTACTGAAATGATGTTTGGTTAGCATTTCTCTGTCCGACCAACCATCCTACTTAGTAATACATTCAGCAAATTTTTAAAATGTCACCAAATTGATAAAAATGTTTTCAAATCTATAAAAATATCTTGAAATTGATAAAATTGCGCTACATAAATGATATTAATTGTTTTTTGTTACGGGATAGTATTGTGATGATATTTCGTCAATTTGTCGCAAAGTGGAACTGTCAGTTCTACAGTCCCACTTGGCGATAAATTTGGCGATTTTTTAAAATGTCGCTAATTTGACGAAACTGTCGCCAAATGTTCCATAGAAATATAACTATTTAGACGATATTTTTTCTACCAATTTATTTGAAGCAAATGATATCATGTCGCTTAGCAACGGATTTAAATCCAATGTGTTTATGCGGCAGGCGATTTTTATTAAATCCTTTCCGATTTGAATAATGAAGATATGTATATAAAATAAATTTCATTGCCATTTCATTTTGGACTGGATAATATCAATTATACTCTTCAGGTTTAAACATTATTATTATTGATATTTTCCGGAATTATTGATTCAGGGATTATTGATATTTTTAAGTTATTACGCCATTGTTTTATTGCGGCAAAAATTGCTGACACACGCATATTGTACGTTGTACGAGTAATCTTCTAGGAATGCACGGGTATATCTTCTAACCTACGAGAATATAAGTAGTACAGGTATATTGGCATATATTTTGACATATATTGGCATATATATTGGAATCAAGTACAGTCTTCTGGTATGAAGATTAAGGGGATTAATTATATATTCAATTTATTACGTCGTCTGCTGTATTTTACCAAAAAGCATTTGTGACTCATATTGCAAAACGGGTAATCTTCTACTAATAATCGGACATTATAAGTAGTACGTGTATATCTTCCCATATAATTTTAGCACTTTAATTTTGACATATATTGGAATAAATGACTGTCTTCAGATTTAAAGATTACGGGTTTATTGGTATTTTCAATTTATACATGTAATCTACTAATACAGGTTATATTTTCTAATATTCGCGTATATAATTAGTATACCATACAATTTTAACGCTTTTATTTTGCATATATTGATTCAATTCCATATTTTTTTTTATATTTGCTTACATAAGGGGTCCAAGATGTTTTATTCTTCAGATATGTCCATGAAGATAATTTTATATAGCGAGAACAGAGATTCTTAAACTTCTTTTTATGAGCATTATATTAAATATTTTAACAGAATATTTTGATTAAACATGTCATTTAGTATACTATAAGAATTTGGGCATGATTATGAATTTCAAGTTTCTTTATATTATATACTCCGTACGAAGAACGGGTATGCTGCTAGTCTATATAAATAAAATTGAACATTTGTCTGTCTGTCTGTCTATTTGTCCTGTCATCACGGGAGAACGGCTGAAACGAATTTGATAAAATTTTGTGAGTAGCCTTGATATAGTCTCACTTAAAATTTAGTCTATGTTTCGAGTTTCTACGTCCAGTGGTTCTCGAGATATTAGTAAAAAGCAAAACTTTCGTTTGTCTCAGCATCACGGGAGAACGGCTGAACCGAATTTCTTGAAATTTTGTGAGTAGCCTTGAAATAGCCCCCTCTCCCTTTAAATTTTGTCCAAATTTCTAGTTTCTAAGACCAGAAGTTGTCGAGATATTAATTGAAAATGAAACTTTTCCCTAGGAGTTCTACTCTCAAACTCCCTGGTTCCTCCAAACCAAAAGGTTGAAAACCGTTTGTTTGAAACGTGAAAATGAATTAAAATTTTATCTCTGAGTTTGGTGGCAAGTTTTTGCGTTAAATAGTCACTTTCTCAAATCATGAATTGTTTGAAAACATTAATTTAAATAGAAAATCTCTCACCATGGTTTATTTTTCACAAGCTTTTACTCAACGATGAAAGTAAAGAAATCAAAATGCTTAATTTTTTTTTGGAATTTTATAAAAACAATGCAAATTGCAGTGACTGAAAATTCCCAATTTTGGGGAGCTTTCAAAATTCCCATATTTTTTTAAAAATTCACTTCTCAGAAAACGCGGTACATTCCTGGGAATAAACCAGAGTTTTTCCCGTCTTGTTCACCCCACTTTGTAATCTCAAAATTGATAAATTTATTATTTAAAATGCTCATTACATTTTCAAAGTATCCTCTAAGTTATTCCAAACCATAACTACCACCATGAGGACCTCATTTCTTCCGAATTTGTTTACCCTTTTCTTATTTGCATGCTTGCTTTTGACATAACTTTATCGGCTTCTATTCAAAGAACATAAGATTTATCTATTGAATCAAAACCGTAGATTAAATCATCCACATACGAATGTTTTAACATTTCACAAACTTCGGGATTTTGAAGTGCATATGATTTCAAATGCAGTTTTATCGTAGTACTCAGTAGAAAGGGGCTACAAGCGACTAAAAAAGGTACCCGTGTCATTCTGAAAATCTTGCAATGTTTATTGCAAGTTTTGTTATCTTCTTCGCCTTCATTAATGTACAAGAACCACAAATAATCTCTTTTCACTTGGCAACGAAATTTAGCAAAGCGCTCTTTTACTATCTGAACAAAAAAGGGAGTAGTGTAATATCTTAACTGAAGTATTGTTTTGAGAAGATCAGGATAGAAATTCGAGGCGCTGAATAAACATTCCGCGTACCAAGGATCAAAGACTAGCAGAGTCAAAGAGCAACTTTACTAATTTTTTATCCTTGTATGAGTTTATAATTGCACTACACGTTTGCAGAAGTAAGGTTTTTGCATTTGAATGCTAACTAAAGATAATATTAATTCGGAATTACCGGTTTCCGATGATTGCGTTATTTGCTTCAGGCTTATTTTTTTAATTCTTGGCATTAAACAAAGTGAATCATGATGGCATCTACCACATTTCTTGCATTTTTAATTACTTTACCGTTTACAGCCAAATGGGATTGTTAAGGTAAGTTCCTAGTGCTTTTGATTTAAAATTTATCTTGCACAGAATATGGATTACAATTAACGCAATCATGATTTTCGTTACAAAAAATACAATAGTTTCGCTTTCATTTCTGCACCACACTTTTCATCCCTATTTGTTCAAATTTTAGTCCAACTATCGCGATTAATTCTCACCCATTCCACTAATAAAGTGTAAATTCATCATCCAAATATATATTTCTGGCCAAATGAAAATCTGCTTTATGTAAAAATTCTAACATTTTAATTTTGAGAGTATGCATATGAGTGCAAATTCATTTTTTTTATACAGAAGAGATGACGAAGTATATAAAAACAGACAAAAATAATTTACATTTGAATCGATGCATGAGAAAATGTAACGAAAACTTCAATCCCAACTTGCGGGAAAATTCAAATACTTTTTAATTTCATTGAATGAATAGGTAGGAGAGAAAACACCATTAATTTACCAATTTATACACCAAATAAAGCAAAACGAATGATAATTTAATATTCTGCAATGGACGTCTGTTCCAAAAAAATGTTATTCGAAATCAGATCGGAAGGGATTGGAGATGCCTGCGAACATTTTTGTAAAAAGAAGATGTACAGCAACTAGCTACGGTGTCTTTAAATATCGGTTACTAAATATAGCAATAATATTGTGTAGCAATTTTAAACAAATAAACGAGAAAAATAAAGACAATCTCTACGATGAGGTGTAATTAAAAGGGTAAAACATACTAAATACAAAAAAAATAGAAAACCGCCCCACCCCATAAGCCATATTACTTTAACAGAAAAACCCGTAAAATACAGCGGTCGTAAAAACCTATTACCCCCCACCCCCCGAAAAAAATATCATTGACATCCTCATCCCAAATAACATGTTAATTTAACATCAAAACTCTTTCAAGCATTTTCAAACACTTCATCAAACACGTTATCAAATACGTCGTCAAACATGTCATCAAACACTTCATCAAACATGTCATCAAACACATCATCAAACGACACACCAAGCACTTAACTTCATCAAACACTATCAACAAACCGATCCTATTCAATATATGCAATTCTCTTTCAAAAGCTTTTGTAGCAGTTGGAACACGCTGAAGTTAAAATTATGTTTACTTAACTACCAGTATATTTTATAAGCTGTATAATAGCTATTTTTAAGAAAGGAAGCATTATCGAACACTAGGTTCTGAAATCGTGTTAATTTCCGAATACTTTGGCTTATATCAAAAATATTTTTGGAATTATTTCATGTCGACTCCATATTCGATAAGTATGGGATAGATTTCTATTGTGGTGATTTGGAGCAATTAATTTTGATTGATTCAACTGAAGAAAATTCAAGTGACAATCAATTATTTTTATTCGAATAGCTCGAATCATGGAATCGAATTTTGTTATGTCGAATCGCTCGAACCCTGGTGGTTTCTATTAGTTGATTAATTGAATGGTAGTAATAGAATGTACCGGGTGATTCAACAGTTCAGAGCAAAAGTAAAACGCTATAAAAAATATCTATGGGCCGGAGAGACATGCGGTTTGCAGATTAATATTCACCGTGGTGGGGGATTTTGTGTGACATGAAAAAAAAATTAATTCAAACTCTCGACACTCTGGGGGCTGCGGCAGATAAAGGCATGGAGATGACTTATGCATGGAGGTGATTGCACACATGACTGGCCTGCAAGATCCCCAGATCTCACACCCTGTGATTTCTCGTTGTGGGGATACTTAAAATCACGAGTATATAGAAGCACCAGTCCTTACCAGCACTGAAAAGCGCCTTACGGCAGGAGGTAGCAGCCAATCCCGTTAATACGCTGTTTCATGCTGTACCGCGACTGCACTCAGTACTGGAATGTGGTGGTGGACATATTGAGCACTTGCAACTGTAAATCATGCTGAAATAAAATATCTCATTTCACAATTTCTATCTCGCATTGCTTTCTTCGCAGCAACGCTTCGCTAGTGTCGAGATTTTGAACATTTTTTTTTCATGTCATACAAAATCCTCCACCACGGTGAATATTAGTCTGCAAACCGCATGTCTCTCCGACCCGTAGATATTTTTTTATAGCGTTTTACTTTTGTTCCGAACTTTTGAATCACCCGGTATACAAGTCGCTTGGATTTATGAGTTGGATTGATAGGGATCTGCCGATCCAATGATGTGAATTAGAAATGTATGTCCATATTTTAAAATTATTTGATAATGAACAATTTCCATTGAATATCTCTGTTCGAATTGAATACAGACATTCGGGAATATACTGCGCTAGAGGACGGAACCTGGGGTCCAACACTGTATCCTTTGCATCCTAAATTGGAGGTAGAACGTCGTGGCATATGTCGTGGCGCCAAAATGTGAGCAAATAGGAAGTGTGGTGGAGAAATTAAAGCGAAACGTGCTAAGCGGCACAAACAGGTATACACATGTCGGGGGCGTTTGTGGTTGGGAATAGGAAGTATATCTAGAGGAAAGTCTATTAGGGCTCCTGTAAAATTTTTCATTTTTTAAATAACACTTAGTAATTAAAATTCACAGTACCATTACGTGTAATTAGTGACCACACCCAATCCTCTCAATTTATTCTCACCCATTATACTAACAAACTGGAAATTTGTCATCCAGGCGTATTTATATATGCATCCTTCAGGTCAAATGAAAAAAATCTGATGTGGGCAACACATGACTTTCCTTATATAATGTAATGAATTTACTACTGTTACAGTACAAAAAATAGGTTTTTCTTATAGTAGATACTAATATTCTTTCCGAGATATTGAATTTTCGACAATTAGTGGTCATTTTCATTGATTTAGCGTCATTTTTATCCATTTGGCGAGATTTTCGTTAATTTGGCAACATTTCAAAAAGTCGCCAAGTTGGCGACATTCCGCCAATTTTGTCTCCAAAATCTCGCCAAGCGTTATGGACGAAGAAATAAGTTATTCTTACAGCAGATAAATGATTATTGGCGTTCAAATACAAAAGTATTACTCAAAGTATCTTTTTTCATGAATGGAACAAGCTAGATCTACGAGAATGATGTCACCCAATTTATCGCATGGTATTACATATGAAAAGTGAACATGTTTCTCAACAAGATTTTTTTTTCAATTTTATATGACTTTTTGATATTTTTTTTTAAAAATGTGCAATATCTCGAGAACGGTTCATGTTAGCGTTCTAAAATTTATATCAATCATTTTTTAATGAAAAATTACATAAGAAATGTCTGTTTGCGTAACTTTATTAGTGGTTTTGATTTTTTGACGATTTTTTCAAATTTTCATTCGAAAATTTAGGGGGGTTCTGAACATTCGATTGCGTATAAAAACAATAGGCTTTCAGTGTTTATGGATTGTGATTTTTGTACCAAATTTGGTTCGAATCGGTCCATTCGTTCGTCAGTTATCGTCTCCACAGACCCACTGACACACACACACACACACACACACACACACACACACACACACACACATACACACACACACACACACACAGACATCACTTCAAAAATGTTTGATTCGTGATCAGGGATGCTTGAAACGTGCTCTCCCGTCGAAAACTCGAATTCGAATTTTCGACCCCGTCGCAATACTTTCCTTATACATTATGTATATAAGGAAAGTAATACACTTTAGGAATAAAATTCTAACATTTTAATTCCGAAAGCGTGCGTGAGAGATCGTGCGTGTGTTAAATATACGTATTTAAAATTAAAAGACATTAAAACAAATGAAGTAGGATATTAAATAAAAAAATCTGATGTGGGCATCACATGACTTTCTCTGCAGACTCAAATTCATATTTTCTTTGTTTCTTTAATAATTCATTAGATTGAGTTTAATTGCGCCAAATAACACCAATTTTGCATTTTGAATTCAATTTTGTTTTTATTTGGTAATTGGACATTTTTCCGATAGCGGAGTAACAAAAATGCAAGAAAGCTCAAATATCTTGAGAACGGTTGGTACTAAAGTATAATGGAGTATGTTATATTCTTTTCCTCGTCACAAAATTTGCATATAGAACAAGAATTTAATTGATGCATTTCAGCATACGTAGTCTTTTTTTTTAGATTTTGGCGATTTTTACGAGCCATTTCATAAAAAGGCAGGTTGTTCTTTTCCAAAATCTAATCAGCACCAGAGCATCCTACAAGTAACTTATCTACCAAATTTTGTAAAATTTGGTCAATTAGCATTTTAGCTAAAGTGGATAGAATTTATTTAGGCCATTCCGCAAAAAAAAGACGGGTTCTGTTTTTATGAATCCTACCAAAAATTAATCAGCACCAGAGTCTCACCCAAAAGTGACTTACATACCAAATTTTATGAAATCCGTTCCATTAGATTTTTAATTGGAGTGGATACAGATTCCATTATTCAGCTGTGCACAATGTATTTATATCCAAGAGCAAGACAAGTGAATCAGGTATATTAACCAGCCGTTTGCACTGTGTAAATTTGATTGTCAGTTTTAATCTTTCTAATGTCTGCCACTAGTTCCGTAGTAATTTTCAAATATATGAATACTCTGTGTGGTATTTTATTTGTTATGATGTCTTTTGACATCATGATTATACAATCGTTTATAAAAGAATAATTATATCAGTTCCCTAACTCAGCCTCATTTTACATTAACCTTAATCTAGTTATGTCATTTTATCTTTCTGTGTAACTCAATTTTGTTTATGTGTTCAAATTTCAAATAAGTTACATAAAAACATGAATAAATTTTTATTTTTATTTTTAGTTTCTTTCGGTCTATTTTATGTCAAATAGTTTCATGCCCAGATGAATACATTAGCAAAGCCCAAATGGATACATTAGCAAAGCCTAGGTGGATACATTAGCAAAGCCCAGATAGATACATTTACAAAGCTTCATGGTGTTGCACTTTCTATGTCAGGTAGTGTACATGGTGTAATAGAAATGGAAAGTAAAGTGAAGATGTCAAAAATTCAAATTCGAGTTATCGACGGAAGCACACGTTTGAAACATCCCTGAACTCAAATCTGACATATTTGAAGTAATGTCTGTGCAAGCGTGTATGCAAGTATGCTAATGTGCATATGTTAATGTGTATATCAATGAGTCTTTAAAAGTAATATCTCACGAACAAATAGAAAGATTGAAGCAAAAAATGGTGCGATATTACAATCAGTGAATATTGAAAGCCTGTTGATTTTGAATGCCATCTAATGTTCACCTTTAAAGTTACCTATAATTAAAATTAAAAATCATTCTTAAATAGGCTGATATTTGCGATAAATTTAGCAAAATATCGCCGACTTTTCAACAACTGTTGCCAAATTAAAGAAATAGTCGTCATATTGCCAAAATGACTCTTAAATAGCGAAAATAACGCCAAAATTTATGAAAATTCAATATTTTGTAAAATGTAATTCAATTTATTTGATATTTCCTGTCACTTTGGGGAAATATTAAGTCTTAATATAGTGCGTTTCACTGTTGGTGAGAATGGTGCTTATTTTTAGGAGGATAGTTAAGATGTTGTAAATTAATTGCGATTTGTAAGAGGTTATATAGTAATTATGTTTCAATAGGGAGACATACAATTGTACCATGGATCTCATACATCATTTGATTGCTTTGAAACAAGCGAAGCTATTGCTCATGTAGAGAAAGTCATGTGCTGCGAGCAAAAGATTTTTTTATATTATTATTGGCCCATAACTCTTCAAAGTTATATTCGCAAAAGAATGCGACCATTGTATCGAAAACCAGTATTTCACCGACAGTTATTAGGGCTCGCAAGATTAGAACATCTCACAAATTCGTTTATAAGAATACACAGGGTGTCCCAAAAACATTGACCTCGGCTTTTATTCCTTAAATATTGATCTTAGACATATATAATAAATTAAAAAGTTGCGTAAAAAAAGGTACAGAATTTTATGAAATCGATTAAAATTTTCAGGGGATTAACTTTGAAGAAATACAAAATTTAAATTTTTATACGGCCCCCGTACAAAAACATTTCCAATGAGTAAAATATGCCCCATACACAAATAAGGTGATGTATAAAATTTCAGCATTTTATCATAGAAATTCCCAGAGATATGTTTAAACAAAGTTGGTGAGGGATTAATCACAAATTAAAATGTAAATGTTCACAGCAAGAGTGCAAATGACCCAACGCAGAAATGCTTCATAGGCAAATAATATCAGCATCTTATCTCTAATGGATCTTTGGCATGGATGGAAAACATTTTGAACAAGCTTTATAATCTGTGTGTAAAGTTATTATTTCTACACAGTGCAGATACTTTTGTACCAAAAAATAGCAAAATTATTATTTATTTATGTAATCATTGTTTTCTTTCGTAATTCGTGTATGACTCCTGAAACGTGATCTGCCGATATGATTTTTCCCCTCTGAAAACCCATGTCGATGCATCGTAAAGTGGTTTAAGTCAGCATTTTTGTCTCTTCATATCTCTGGGACTTTTTATGATAAAATGCTGAAATTTCGTACATCACCTTATTAGTGTATAGGGCGCATTCTACTCATTGGAAATGTTTTTGTACGGGGCCGTATAAAAATTTAAATTTTGTATTTCTTAAAATTTGATTTCCTTGAAAATTTTAATCGATTTTATAAAATTGGGTACCTTTTTTAAGCAACTTTTTAATTTATTATATATGTCTAAGATCAATATTTAAGAAATAAAAACCGAGGTCAATTTTTTGGAACATCATGCATATACATCCGTTTTTGGTATTATAGATTACAGAACACGAAGACAAGGCTTAATTACAACACTTTTTATGGTTCGTTCAGGAAGGCTTTCTAATAATTTAAAAGACTAAACGTTTCACAAATCTTTTTGTGGAGATAACTTTCTCTTAACTAAAAGAATAAAGTTATAAATGTGAAAATTTTCGGGAAAATATTCTATGTAATATATTGAGAAATATCAAAATTTTATCGAACAATTTTTTTATGTATCAATCATCATTAATCAGGAAAGCTAATATATACCCACATCAAGATATCCCATAAATCAAAATGTTTAAATATGAAACGTTGATTTTTAAATATTTTTTCCATTGAGCACATCCATTTTCATTTAATACAACACTGTCTTATTCTAAAGTACGGTCCACCTTTTTTTATTCATCTCTTTCACATTTTCAACGAAAATATGATATTTTCTCTTATATTACAGCTTATTATACTTGTCACTTGGAATGTCACAAGCTGAAAATATTAAAATGTTATAAATTCCTAAAGGATTAAAAAATATTTATAAATAGTTTTATTCATATATACGATTATAATCGGTTGATAAAATATACGCAAAATAATAGTAATAATTATTAATTGCAATTAATAATAACAGTTTCTCTACTCGTCTATGTAAGGAAAAATAATCTGACACCGACGCCGCCATTTAACAAATTTTTACGTCTTTCGAGTCTATTTGTATCATAACGAAAAAACTATAGCATATAAAAAAAATCTGATGTGGGCAACACATGACTTTCCTTATATAATGCAATGAACTTACTACTTTTACAGTAAAAACAATAGATTTTTCTTATAGTAGATACTTATATTCTTTCCAAGATATTTAATTTTCGACAAATAGTCGTCATTTTCATTGATTTAGCGTCATTTTTATCCATTTGGCGAGATTTTCGTTAATTTGGCAGCATTTCAAAAAGTCGCCAAGTTGGCGACATCCCGCCAAATTCTTCGCTAAAATCTCGCCAAGCGTTATGGATGGAGAAATAAGTTATTCTTGATATGACAATTCTTGATAAGTTATTCAGATAAATGACTATTGGCGTTCAAATACAAAAGTATTACTCAAAGTATCTTTTCTCATGAATGGAACGAGCTAGATCCACTAGAATGATGTCACCAAATGTATAGCATGGTATTACATTTGAAAAGTGAGCATGTTTCTCAATAGGAAATTTTTTTTCTATATTTTGTATAACTTTTTGATAATTTTTTTGAAAAATGTACAATATCTCGAGAACGGTTCATATTAGCGTTCTAAAATTTATGTCAATCGTTTTCTAATGAAAAATTACATAAGAAATGTCTATTTTCGTAACTTTATTAGTGGTTTTGATTTTTTGACATTTTTTTCAAAATTTCACTCGAAAATTTAGGGGGGTTCTGAACATTCGATTGCATATAAAAACAATAGACTTCCAGTGTTTATAGATTGTCATTTTTGTACCAAATTTGTTCGAATCGGTCCATTCGTTCGTCCGTTATCGTCTCCACAGACTCATTTACACACACACACACATACTTTCACACACACACAAACACACACACGTACTTTCATACATACACACACACACACAGGCAGACATCACTTCAAAACTGTTTGATTCGTGATCAGGGATGCTTGAAACGTGCTCTCCCGTCGTAAACTCGAATTCGAATTTTCGACCCCGTCACAATACTTTCCTTATACATTATGTATATAAGGAAAGTAATATAAAATCTGGTACACTTATAAAGGAATTTTAAGTGAATACTCTGAATTAAACTGTTCTTAGATTTAAACTGTAGTTTAAAAATATTATAATGCCAAAATTAAAGGAAGAGTATTTGATCTGCGAGTTCGAGTCCGAGACCGACTAGAAATAGCAAGATTCCGAAGTATATACCTATATATTTCAATTTTTGTAACACGAAGCCCCTTTTATTCAATTTCGATTTGGTCAAAAAGTTATAACATGTTTTGTGCATTTCTGAAGTGAAACATTTTTTTCATTATGGGCAAAAATTTAAGTGGTTGAGCAGGTTGGGTTCACAATGGCGGTTGTATACGCCGGCCTATTTAAAAGAGCTTGCTAAGGATAGGGGTGGATCCCCAGCGGAAGTATTATGCAGGCGTAACACGCAGCATGAACAAGTTAGCGAAGCGAGCTCTTGAAGCGTCACCGAGTATAGAGCGACAAACCCCGACTTGCAAAGCGAGTTACGAGGGTTAGTGAGGGTAGCGAGCTAAAGTAGAAATCCCTCTAGAATTCAACAAGAAAGATCAATCATGCATAAAACATTGATTATGAAATACTTTCCAACTGCAATGCAATTTTATTTAAACGTCTCTAAAATGCGATACATTCAGCGGTAATATTTTTAAGATTATCAGAATACTACATTAACTTATTATATTTGAAAATTTGAAGCTTCATCGAAAAAAATGAAATTTATTCAAATCATATTATTTAAATAAAAATTGCCTGATTTAAACATCTCTAAAATGCTATACACTCAGCGGTAATATTTTAAAATTATCACAATACTACAATAATTTATTATATTTGAAAACTTAAGACTTTATCGAAAAAATGGACTTTAATCAAATGACGTCTTTGAAATATAAATCGCCTGGCTCTCTATGTAAGTATTGTAAATATTTTATTCATACCCTTTTATTACATTCCTTTCATTCATCACAATACTACAGTAACTTATTTTATTTAAAAACTTAAAACTATGCAGATACAAGTAATTTAACTCTATTCTTAAAACTTCATCGAAAAAATCGTTCTACTTCTCTATGTAAAATCAATGAATGCTCATTCATATCAGCTATATTGCTGATTCCAGAGCTAACTAATTTTGCGTTAAAGAAATTCAACGATTCTTATACAACTCATCCTATATCTTTATTTGTTTACATTCTCCATAAGTGAAAATTAGCCTTCATTGTACAAATAATCAAAGTTTGATGATCATTTAAACTCAAATACTTTGTAATTGCGTTGTTTCAGAATGTAGATGTACAGAATTTAAGCGAAAATAAAGCGGATTTAGGACGGATACAACACCAAATATAAATTAAAAAGAACTTTTAAAATCACGATTTTGACACAAGATGGATGGTATTGAACATTTAAACTCAAATATATGGTAATTGCGTTGTTTCAAAATATTGATGCACAGAAATTAAGCAAAAATAAAGCGGTTTTAGGACGGATACAACATTAAATATAAATTAAAAATAACTTTAAAAATCACGATTTTGATACAAGAAGGATTCCATATTTCATTTTAGAGTGGGTCACATAATCTCTTCATATAATATGGGTGTAATTATTATTTAAATTTTTATTTAAAAAGCTACCAAACATATTTTGCTGAATTTTTTTTTATATTTTTTATGGGATAATTTGAATATTTCCTAAAACTTTCGAAACAATTTGTGAATTTTAAATTCGCTTAAAAAATGTTTGAAAAATTAGGTCCCATAGGGTTCAATGTATTTCATTTTTTCAACCCAGATTCAGTCTAAATCTAATTGGGTGTAATTATTCATTTATATTCCCATAGGTCCCACACACCGTCTGAACAACATACTAAAATCTCATTTTGATAAAGTCATTTTTACGGCAGTCATCGTGCTAACGGACAGACAGACAGACAGAAAGAATGAACAAAGGCATGGAAACTTTTCAACTATTGTAAAGCGTGAAAAATATATAGCTGACGTCATCGCCGCCTTTGTTTGAAAAATTTTCGTCACTCTCTTTCTCGCACCAAAAAAATTATAGAATGCAAAAATAGGAAATTCGACACATTTGTAGAGCTATGTTAGGGAAACACGTTAAAAAAATATTTTTTCAATTTAAACTTATTAGTTTAAGAGATATTTAATTTCAAAGTCAAAGGAAGAGTCCTTGCGCTGAGAGTCCACGTTCTGGACAGACTAGAAATAGTAGAATTTTGTTGCCATATGTCTACTTGCCATGTGCCAAAATTTTGTTGCCATGTGCCTACATAGTTGATTTTTTGTAAGGCAGAGGCATCGGTTTTACATTTTCCAACATAGTTAAAAAGTGTTTATGAATTTGGTCATTCTGTCTGTCCGTTCGCACGATAGTTGCGGTAAAATGACTTTATCAAAATGAAATTTTAGAATGTTGTCGAGACGGTCTGTGATATGTCTGGGATTAAAAATGAATAATATAACCCAATGAGTTTTGGATTTAACCCGGTTAAAATATGAAATACAGTGAAACCTATGGGATTATTTTTCAAACATTTTAAGCGGAGATAAAATTCACAAATTGCTTCGAACATTTTAGGAAATATTTAAATTATCATGTAAGATGTGTATAAATGTTACGTAGTTTTTGTAAATAAAAACTGAAATACTAATTACACCCATATTTTATGCCATTTTACGTTCACTCAAACAGCTGCTCGTACCCTAGGGTGAGTCAAGTGGCCTGGGTTTTCAACCCATATTATATGCAGAGATCACGTGACTCATTTCAATATGAAATATGGCACCCCATTTTCCCCCCGTGTAAAAATCGTGATGTTTAGAGATCGTAAAATTTATATTAGTGTTGCATCCGTCCTAAAACCTCTTTATTTTTGCATATTATCTGTGTATCTAAATTCTGCGCCGACGCAATTACAATATTTTTTATTTTAATGATCACTAAACTTTGATTATTCCGAGAATGAAGCCTAATTTCTATAGCAGAGAGAATGTACACAAATCAAGCGATTGTAAGATGAGTTGTATAAGAATTGCTGAATTTTTTCATGCAATATTACTTAGATCTGGAGACTAGTATAAGTGATATGATTCAAATACTCAATGATTTAACATCTAGAAGCAGACGATTTATAGCACTGTCTGTTTTGATGAAGTTTTTAAGTTTCCAAGTATAATAAATAAATTATTGTAGAACTGTGATAATTTTAGAAAATAGCATCGCTGAATATATCGCATTTTAGAGATGTTTAAATAAAATTGCATTTCAGTTGGAAAACGTTTCATAATCATTGCTCTAACCATGATTGATCTTCCTTGTTATTATGTATTTTAAAATACTTTTCGACTACTCTTCATAGCTGTTACTAATTAATGTTTACAAAGTGTTATTTTCCGTCAACAAAAATCGACACTCTTTCTTGTTAAATTTCGATTTAGTCTATAAGTTATTATATTTTTATGCACTACTGAAAGTGAGAATTCCCCCTGTGTAACGCCGGTAGCGCACAAAAGAGCTCACGAATTTATTAAAAGATATGTCCTGTCATTAACTCAATCAATTCTACTTATATTGACAATTTTTATTAGAGGTTACAAACGATGATATTCATATAACATTGTATGCAGTAATCATGTTCTAGCCATTAGTCGAAAAAATAATCTATATCAGTTCAGTAACCGCTCTTCAGTATCAGTCTTTCCATTTGCGGTTAAAGTTTATCTACTTCAGATTTTACATTGAAGGGAAACCATTATCATATATGGATTGATGACTTGGGGGTCTCCTACAACCGCATCACACCCTTTGGTCGAACGTATTGTAAAAACGCACTCTTTTTCGCGAAACCTAATGTTAGAAAACAGGGATTAATCACAACGTCTATTTTTATAACAAAACGTTTTGTAATTTATAATTTATTATTGCTGAATATTACCACTGATTGTTTTGCAATTATTACTTTCCTTATATACATAATGTATAAGGAAAGTATTGTGACGGGGTCGAAAATTCGATTTCGAATTTTCAACAGGAGAGCACGTTTCAAGCATCCCTAATCACGAATCAAACATTTTTGAGGTGATGTCTGTGTGTGTGTATGTGTGTGTGTGTGCCAGTGAGTCTGTGGAAACGATATCTCCGAACGAATGAAACGATTCGAATGAAATTTAATACGAAAATCACAATCCGTGAATACTGGAAGCCTATTATTTTTACATGTAATCGAATGTACAGAACCCCCCCCCCCTAAATTTTCGAAAAAAATCATCAAAAAATCAAAACTTTTAATAAAGTTACGCAAATAGACATTTCTTATGTAAATTTTCATTAGAAAACGATTGACGTAAACTTTAGAACGCTAGCATAAACCGTTCTCGAGATATTGCACATTTTTCGAATAAAATTTTTAAGAAATCCCATAAATTAAAAAAAAATATGTTAACTGTTGAGAAACATGTTCACTTTTCATATGTAATATCATGCGATAAATTGGGTGACATCATTCTCGTGGATCTAGCTCGTTCCATTCATGAGAAAAGATACTTTGAGTAATACTTTTGTATTTGAAAGCCAATAGTCATTTATCTGCTATAAGAATAACTTATTTCTCCGTCTATAACGCTTGGCGAGATTTTGGCGACGAATTTGGCGGAATGTCGCCAACTTGGCGACTTTTTGAAATGTTTGCAAATAACGAAAATCTCGCCAAATGGATAAAAATGCAGATAAATCAATGAAAATGACGACTAATTGTCGAAAATTCCATATCTTGGAAAGAATATAAGTCTCTACTATCAGAAAAACCTACTTTTTTACTGTAAAAGTAGTAAATTTATTGATTTATATAAGGAAAGTCATGTGTTGCCCACATCAGATTTTTTTTCCTTATCTGTTTCCATTAATTTCTGAAGCTTTCTCTTCAGATTTTCACTTTCTCAAGCGCTTTTGAAAATATTATTCCTACCGAAAGCAATACTGATGTAGAATACTGTAGAAATAATTATTCGCCACCTCTCATCGTGTTTTCAATTAATTATTGACACATTATCTTTACGAAGATAACTCAAATTAATTTATAATTCTGTATTATAAATAATTTTACCTCATAACTTGGAAATTACACGAATTTTCGAGAATCATTATCTTAAAAAATTAATATCATTCTAAAATCCCATTTCTATTTTTCCTACAAATTAAAGTTCATGTAAAAGGAAAATAATTGTGAAGGCATAAAAATTTTGACTGTAGTAAATTTAAACATTTTTAGCATTTCTGGATATGAATCAGGCTTTTCTTTCATTGTCTGTGGGTAGAATATTGCTAGGAGAAATTTCTTACAATAATTTTAATAGATGAACGACAGAATTTTATTGATTTTTAGTTGTAGTTTATTAGTGATCTTTATGAAACAGCCAATACCTACAAAAATCACTCTCGCATTGAAGATATTCGCATCGGCGAACCTGTTTTGGGTAGTTTAACATTCATTAGTATGGAACAGCTTGTACCTGCTTGTACCTGCAATAAATTCTCCCGTTCATTGCAGATACCAGCATCAAAGAATCGGTTTCACTTTCATTGATGTTCTTCCACTCAGTAAGGTCGATCCTTGCAATGGCAATACAATTGCGATCCAATTGCAGATATCAGCATCGATGGATCAGTTTCACATTTATTAGTGCTCTTCAACACAGAATAGTCGATATTTGCTATGGCAAAATATTCGGGTGCTCATGGGTAATATCAGCATAGAGCCATCAGTTTCGCATTTTAAGTATTCTTCGGCACAGAATAGTTGACACATGTCATACTTACATACTTGATTTGGCTTCAAAATATAAAATATTAATTTACAAGAAGTATATTTTTATGTGAATAATAAAACATAGATCCACTAGAAAGATGTTACCAAATTTATTGCATGATGTTGTATTTGGAAATGTTGTATATATATATATATTATGATACTTACGATTTTTTCTTATTTTATTCGAGTTCATTTTTTTTTAATTTTTGATTCGAGACAGGGATACATTGAACGTTCTCCTCCGCGAAAACTTGAATTCGAATATATATTTTGATCAGTTCCAAATTTAAGCAAGTTAGAACAAATTAAGAAATAACTCACCGATATTATTATAGATCTCATAAAAAATTAAATGTTTACCTTTTCATAAAATCTCCTTATAAATTCAAACATTTTTTAAAGCTACCAGTTAATATGTATATGTTTTTCCCATTCTTTAAGCTTTCAATGTTTGACTCCATCATAAATAATATTGACTCAAATAGATCTCAACTTACAAACGAACTTTATTCTTAAAAAAGCAACAAATAACATTTTATAATGCGATCTGGTTGAGAGTTTCACAGGATCTACTGTAGGCCAACGGCCCTACCGTGCTGAAAACACCGGTTCTCGTTAGATCACCGAAGTCAGGCAGCATCAGGCACGGTTAGTACTTGGGTGGGTGACCACCTGGGAACACCGCGTGCTGTTGGCACATTTCGGGCGCGGTAGCCCGGTAGTTTGGGCGCTGGATTTGCACGCTGCCACAACTGTCGACGTGTTCATGCGGAGTACGATCACGTTAAACATGTGGGTCCGTAAGACCTTCCGAGAGGTTGATGGTAGGGGAAGGAGGGTACGGTCCCGGTGGATGCTTCCCCCACTGGGTTCCAGTCTAAATTGGGTGGCACTTCCCCGCCGTCCAAACGGTTACCTTACACCTTTCTGGTAGGTCGAACGGTCTGGGTCTCAACAACAACAGCAGGATCTACAGTGGGCCCGGTAGCCCAGTGGTTAGCGCGCGAGAATTGCACTCGGTAGGCCTGGGTTCGATTCCCGCCACTGTCAAACTGCCGCCGTGTTCACGCGGAGTACGATCACGTTAAACATGATGGTCCGTAAGTCCTTCCGAGAGGCTGGTAGTTGGGGAAGCAGGGTACGGTCCCTGTGGATGCCTTCCCCACTGGGATCCGGTCTAAATTGAGTGGCACTTCCCAGCCGTCCAAGCAGTTGCCTTACACCTTTCTGGTAGACCGGACGATCTGGGTCTCAACAACAACAACAGGATTTGCTGAGTGACTTCACGAATTGAACTGTTATAGGTGAGTTATGCACGCCACTTTTTGGTTCATTAACATTCACAAATCATAGGTGTTAACAGTTACCCCGGATGAAGATTATTCTTCATATGGAATCAGATAATTTTAATTATTCCTATAAATACAACAAATCAATACAATATTCTTCCAGATCATAAAGTTAGCAAAAAAAGTGGATAGGGGTTTGGGTGAGAAATTAAAATTTAAAATAAATGAAATGAGAAGAGAGAATTTGAAGTAAAAGAATGCATTTTATCAAACAGATAGTCTTGATATTTTTATTTATATGTCGTTTCAATTCTCTCCTTAAGTTTTCAATTTTGGCACTCGTACGCTTTTATCTATACCAGGATGCACACTCATGTCCAAAAGTCATAGTTGCTGTTTATGTGAAAATTTCAGGAAATATACATCGGAATGGAAGAAAACGCGGTATGCGGGTGTAAAAGGGATATAAAACAAGAAAACAATACAAAACAAGGATAATAAAGACTTTTATTATCCACAGAAAAGGTTGAAAGAAAAAGGGTCACAATACGAGTGTCAACCTCAGTGAAACAGAATGATTAAACCAATGTGATGCTACAGTTTAATAGTGTGCGGGAACCTCGGGCAGCCACGCATGCTGCACAATGATTTCCCATGCTTTCGATGATGGTTTGGATGAGTTGTATGCTCGAACAGTTCCAAGCCTCACGGTGAGCAGTTTTTAATCCCGCAACGGAGCTTGGTGGGTAGCGCACGCCTGCAAGTATGATGTCTCTTGATATCATTATAAACTATCATCTAGCACAGAGTAAATGTATCCGTTATCTAACTCAGCCTCAGTTTACATCTTCCTGAATCCTTCTATGTGTAGGGAGCCGGTGTCGTAAATGACAGCTTAGTACACCTATCGGCAAAATCGTTTCCTATACTGATAAGTATCAATGAAAAATAGTTTTCGTATTAAACTTCGTATTCAAGGAAGCTCAAATTATAGAGATGCTAATGTCCTGGCGTCAAATTTTTGTCCTCACAACAATAATTTTCCGTGATATATACACTGTAAGGAAGATAGAAAGCAAGAATATTCAAAATTCCAAATATTCTCTTGATTAAAAATAAACAATTTATATTCCATTCATTGTGTAGGCACTATTTGAAACATATTTTGTGTCACGAGTTATCATCAAAAACAATAAAATGTCATCTCATATCTAGAAAAATGTATGACATAATATATAAGAAAAAGTCTTTAATGTTTTATAGAAAAAAATCTCAAGAAGTGAGCAGAAAAAAAGCGTTACTTCAAATGGAATTTCCTGGGTAAAATGACTTTTTTTTCGCACACAGTTACAGCGCTTTTGTCACTCGTCTTCATATTAAACAAGAATTGCACAATGTACTTTTAGTTTACATTTTTTTTATTTAGAAAATTAGTTTTTATATGAGAATATGAAAGAATATGAAAGAATATGAAAGAAACAAGAAAGATCAATCATGCTTAAAGCATTGATTATGAAACACTTTCCAACTTCAATGCAATTTTATTTCAACATATCTAAAATGCAATATATTCCTCGGTAATATTTTAAAACTTCTCACAATACTACATTGATTTATTATATTTGAAAACTTAAACAATCATCGAAAAAAATGAACTTCATTCAAATGACGGCATTGAAATATAAATAGCCTGGTTTAAACATCTCTAAAATGTGATATATTACTCGGTAACAATTTTAGAATTATCATAATACCACGATAAACTTCATCGAAATTTAAAAACTTCATCGAAAACAACTGAAATTCATTCAAATGACGTCATAGAAAAAAAAATCTGTTGTGGGCAACACATGACTTTCCTTATATAATGAAATGAATTTACTACTTTTAGAGTAAAATAAATAGGTTTTTCTTCTAGTAGATACTAATATCCCTACCAAAACATTGAATTTTCGACAATTAGTCGTCATTTTCATTGATTTAGCGTCATTTTTATCCATTTGGCGAGATTTTCGTTAACTTGACAACATTTCAAGAAGTCGACAAGTTGGCGACATTCCGCCAATTTCGTCGCCAAAATCTCGCCAAGCGTTATGGACGAAGAAATAAGTTGTTCTTACAGCAGATAAATTGGCGTTCAAATGCAAAAGTATTACTCAAAGTATCTTTTTTCATGAATGGAACGAGCTAGATCCACGAGAATGATGTCACCCAATTTATCGCATGATATTACATATAAAAAGTGAACATGTTTCTCAATAGGAAATATTTTTTTTTTCTATTTTATATGACTTTTTGATAATTTTTTTGAAAAATGTGCAATATCTCGAGAACGGTTCATGTTAGTGTTCTAAAATTTATGTCAATCGTTTTCTAATGAAAAATTACATAAGAAATGTCTATTTGCGTAACTTTAATATTGGTTTTGATTTTTTGACGATTTTTTCAAAATTTCATTCGAAAATTTAGGAGGGTTCTGAACATTCGATTGCGTATAAAAACAATAGGCTTCCAGTGTTTACAGATTGTGATTTTTGTACCAAATTTGGTTCGAATCGGTCCATTCGTTCGTCAGTTATCGTCTCCACAGACCCACTGACACACACACATACTTTCACACACACACACACACACACACACACACACAGACATCACTTCAAAAATGTTTGATTCGTGATCAGGGGTGCTTGAAACGTGCTCTCCCGTCGAAAACTCGAATTCGAATTTTAGACCCCGTCACAATACTTTCCTTATACATTATGTATAAAATCTGATGTGGGCAACACATGACTTTCCTTATATAACGTAATGAATTTACCACTTTTACAGTAAAATAAATAGGTTTTTCTTATAGTAGATACTAATATTCTTTCCAAGATATTGAATTTTCGACAAATTTCGTTGCCAAAATCTCACCAGGCATAATGGACAAAGAAATAAGTTATTCTTACAGCAGATAAATGAATATTGGCGTTCAAATACAAAAGTATTACTCAAAATATCTTTTTTCATGAATGGAACGAGCTAGATCCACGAGAATGATGTCATCCAATATATCGCATGGTATTACTGAAAAGTGAACATGTCTCTCAAGAGGAAATATTTTTTTTTTTATTTTGTATGACTATCTGATAATTTTTTTGAAAAATGTGCAATATCTCGAGAACGGTTCATGTTAGCGTTCTAAAATTTATGTCAATCGCTTTATAATGAAAAATTACATAAGAAATGTCTATATGCGTAACTTTATTAGTGGTTTTGATGTTCTGACTATTTTTTCCAAATTTCATTTGAAAATTTAGGGGTCTTCTTAACATTCGATTGTGTATAAAAACAATAGGCTTCCAGTGTTTACGGATTGTGAATTTTGTGCCAAATTTGGATCGAATCGGTCCATTCGTTCGTCAGTTATCGTCTCCACAGACTCACTGACACAAACACACACACACACACACACACACATACTTTCACACACACACACACACACAGACATCACTTCAAAAATGTTTGATTCGTGATCAGGGATGCTTGAAACGTGCTCTCCCGTCGAAAACTCAATTTCGAATTTTCGACCCCGTCACAATACTTTCCTTATACATTATGTATATAAGGAAAGTAATAGGATTTTCTTATAGTAGATACAAATATTCTTTCCAAGATATTGAATTTTCGACAATTAGTCGTCATTTTCATTGATTTAGCATCATTTTTATCCATTTGGCGAGATTTTCATTAATTTGGCAACATTTAAAAAAAGTCGCCAAGTTGGCGACATTCCGCCAAATTCGTCGCCAAAATCTCGCCAAGCGTTATGCACTAAGAAAAAAGTTATTCTTACAGCAGATAAATGACTATTGGCGTTCTAATACAAAAGTATTATTCAAAGTATATTTTTTCATGAATGGAACGAGCTAGATGCACGAGAATGATGTCACTCAGTTTATCGCATGGTATTACATATGAAAAGTGAACATGTTTCTCAATAGGATTTTTTTTTTTTATGTGACTTTTTCATAATTTTTTTTAAAAATGTACAATATCTCGAGAACGGTTCATGTTAGCGTTCTAAAATTTATGTCAATCGTTTTCTAATGAAAAATTACATAAGAAATGTTTACTTGCGTAACTTTATTAGCGGTTTTGATTTTTTAACGATTTTTTCAAAATTTCATTCGAAAATTTAGGGGGGTTCTGAACATTCGATCACGTATAAAAACAATAGGCTTCCAGTGTTTACGGATTGTGATTTTTGTACCAAATTTGGTTCGAATCGGTCCATTCGTTCGTCAGTTATCGTCTCCACAGACTCACTGACACACACACATACTTTCACACACACACACACACACACAGACATCACTTCAAAAATGTTTGATTCGTGATCAGGGATGCTTGAAACGTGCTCTCCCGTCGAAAACTCGAATTCGAATTTTCGACCCCGTCACAATACTTTCCTTATACATTGTGTATATAAGGAAAGTAATAACACGCCTGGCTCTCTCTAAAAAAGCAGCATTTCATTCATAAATAATTTCCCATTCATGTCATTCATCACAATACTATAATAATTTATTTTATTTAAAAATTAAGACCATGGAGAGCTACAAGTAATTAAACTCTATGCTTAAAACTTCATCGCAAAAAATCGTCCTTCTCTCGGTAAAGTCAATGAATATTTCTTTCATATCAGCTATGCAGACTCCATGAGCTAAATTCCTTTGCGTTAAAAAAATACAGCAATTCCATACAACTCATCCTACATATTTTGCTGTTTACATTTCACATAAGTGAAAAATAGGCTTCGTTAGAGAAATAAACAAAGTTGGATGCTCATTTAAACTCAAATATATTGTCATTGCGTTGTTTCAGTATGTAGATGCACAGAATTTAAGCGAAAATAAAGAGGTTTTAGGACGAATACAGCACTCAATATGAATTAAAAATAACTTTAAAAATGACGATTTTGATGGATGCCGTATTATATTTTGAAGTTGGTCACGTGATCGTTTCATATCATGGTCACGTGATCGCTTCATGTAAGAGGTGTAATTATTATTTTAATTTTTATTTAAAAAACTACTGAATATATTTTGCAGAATTTTTTTTTTATATATTTTATGGAATAATTTGAATATTACCTAACATTTTCGAAGCAATTTGTAAATTTTAAATCCGCTTAAAAAATGTTTGAAAAATTAGGTCCCATAGGGTTTAATGTATTTCATTTTTTCAACCCGGGTTCAATCCAAAACTAATTGGGTGATATTATTTATTTATATTCCCATAGGTCCAACAGACCGTCTGAACAACATACTAAAATTTCATTTTGATTAAGTCATTTTTACGGCAGTTATCGTGCTAACGGACAGATAGACAGACAGGCAGACAGACAGACAGAATGAACAAAGTCATAAACACTTTTTACCTTTGTTGTAAAGTGTTTAAAATGCAATTTCGCATTTGAGAGGATTATGCGACTGATTGATATTGACACGATTTCAGTAACGCAAAAGTAGGCAGAAAATGTGACTACTCTGCAAGGCATGGGTACTTCTGCTACTGTTAACACTTAAATGAAACTTTATTTATAGAATATGTTTAGTACTCCCCGTACGACTGCATCTACAGCTGCGGAAAAAAAGGGACCGACCTCTGTTAATCGAGCATCGTTCATCGTAGAGAAAATTGAAAGATACCATTCGATTAGGAATAACATCCTCCACAAATTAATGTGCGTAAAATTTGCATAAGGGGTCGTCTTCATATCTAAACGCGCACAAATTTTGAAATTTTCAGTGGCAACACCCAAGTTTGACGCAATATTTCGAATATAACACTAAAAATTAACCTCGGATATTAAGTTTCAAAATATTTGGATGAAGTGTTTCCGAATTATGAGTATGTAAAGTTTCGAGCTCCTAATGTTAAATTAGCTTCGAAGACTCCCATTCATATCTTCTGTAATAATTATCTGCTTACGCTGATTATTTGTATGAAGTTACTACTAAACAACGCAAACACATTTACGTGATTTTTATTTTTGTGGAAATAATTTTTTTGTATGAAATATTGATTATGAAATCAATAATTGAAAAATATGAACACAAACCTGGACATGTTTTGATAAAAATCGATTCACAAAGACTTTTTACATGTTTATGTAAAATTCCAGGTGTTTCCTCCCTCTAGTTCTTTCGAAATGTTTAAATATTCAGCATCACAATGATTTTAGGAGTCTTATATTAGTTTTAAAAAAAGACTAATTTGAAAAAGTTACACTAATTGTAAGCTAATCTTTATTTAAGAAAACGGTCATTTAGTTTTACCCAGTTTTAATAAAAACTTTGTATAAACAGTGTTGTACAGATGCAAATTAATCAACGTAATTCTACTACTGTATTGAAGGGTGAAAACTTGTATTGTTATGAATTGAATAAATACATACACACACAAGACAACACCACACTCATCCATGAAAATGCTCACCCTCTCATGCAGGAATCGAACCTGCGATCCTTTGGCTGTGAGGTAAGCCATAATGCTGAATGTCAAGAGGGTAGTTCAATAATTTACAACAGTGCTGTGGTCAATCAACGAAACATCGCCCTTCAAATTTCTGTTTTCAATATGGAGCTGATCCCCGAAAATTGCACATTCCGGAATATTGAATATCTTCGGATATAAAGAAAAAACGTCGTGAAAATTTGAATTTGGACTAATTTTGGGGGTCTAGAACCTGTGGGTGACGTCAAAATTGGGTGTTGTCATTGAAAATTTCAAAGCTTGTGCGCGTTTAGAATTTAGGCAAATTACGCACAAATTTTACGCACATTAATTTGTAGAGGATGTTATTCCTAAACGAAT
Source organism: Amaurobius ferox (assembly GCA_951213105.1). Taxonomy (NCBI): domain Eukaryota; kingdom Metazoa; phylum Arthropoda; class Arachnida; order Araneae; family Amaurobiidae; genus Amaurobius; species Amaurobius ferox. The sequence goes on along the minus strand of CATNUR010000008.1, from coordinate 61,906 downwards.
GGTATCTTTCAATTTTCTCTACGATGAACGATGTTCGATTAACAGAGGGTTGGGCGTTTTTTTTTCAACAGCTGTACATCATATGGTAACAATCAAAATATTTTATCAAATCTTTTAAAGTGAAGGATAACACGCTATAATTTGAATCATTTGGACCCATAATACCGATTTTTCAAACAATTTCTGGTAAAATTTGAAAAAAAAAAGGATTCTAGCATGAGAAAGTCGAGTTCAACCACACACTAGTTAATTTTTTTTTTACTTGAACTCAATCACCATATTATTCTTTTTAAATTTAAGAAAGAAATATGTTTCTAGTATATGACTTCACTCACAAAAGGATGTAGTGGATTCATTATTGATCTAATGATATAGATCAAATTATCTCAGCTTATTTTCAATATCACACACTTCAGCACATCCGTTCCCGACCACTCAAACTGCTGCTGTAAGCCCAAGGACTAATCGAGCGGTCTGGGTCTTCCACACTTCAGCACATGCATAATGTAAAGATTCTCCAATACCGTCAACAACTGATAAAATTACTAATAAAGTTCACTAGATGTGTCTCATAAATTAAAATATGTTATACAATGAAGCACATTTGGATCACATAATGTCGTCTCATATCGCTACAATTGCATTTCTTCATTCAGAATCTTGCTTCAGAAACAAAGAAAAAGCATACCTGTTATTACTTTCCTTATATGCATAATGTATTGTGACGGGGTCGAAAATTCGAACTGAGTTTTCGACTGGAGAACACATTTCAAGCATCCCTGATCACGAATCAAGCATTTTTGAGGTGATGTCTGTGTGTGTGTGTGTCAGTGAGTTTGTGGAGACGATATCTCACGAACAAATGGCGTGATGTGAATGAAATTTGGTACAAAATTCACAATCCGTGAATATTGGAAGCTTATTGTTTTTAAAAGCAATCAAATGTTCAGAACCCCCTAAATTTTCGAGTGAAATTTTGAAAAAATCATCAAAAAATCAAACTCTTTAATGAAGTTACGCAAAGAGACATTTCTTATGTAATTTTTCCTTAGAAAACGATTGACACAAATTTTAGAACGCTAGCGTGAACCGTTGTCGAGATATTGCACATTTTTCAAGTAAATTTATCAAAAAATCCCATAAATTAAAAAATATATACTAACTGTTCACTTTTCATATGTTAATGTCATGTGATAAATTTGGTGACATCATTCTAGTGGATCTAACTCATTCCATTCACGAGAAAAGATTCTTTGAGTAATACTTTTGTATTTGAACGCCAATAGTTATTTATCTGCTATAAAAATAACTTATTTCTCCGTCCATAACGTTTGGCGAGATTTTGGCAACGAACTTGGCGGAATGTTGTCAACTTGGCGACTTTTTTAAATATTGCCAAATTAACGAAAAGCTAGCCAAATGGATGAAAATGATGCTAAATCAATGAAAATGACGACTAATTGACGAAAATTCAAAATCTTGGAAAGAATATAAGTATCTACTGTAAGAATAACCTATTTTTTTGTTGTAAAAGTAGTAAATGCATTGCGTTATATAAGAAAAGTCATGTGCTGCTCACTTCAGATTTTTTTATTGCATTTATGGAGGATACGCAGAGATCAATACACAGAGATTATTCATCTGGTGTTTTTCTTTCCTTGAATTTTTGGATATGCGTAATAATATATAACAGTAATTAGCAGAGTTGGATTTGATAGCATAAATATAACAAAATGGCGAGGGATATCTTGTTAATGAATCTATAACGTTTAAATTCTCATGATAATCAAGGTATCTGCAATATTACATTATATCTCATAAAAATGAGGATTCATTAAGATAAAACTTTTACCTATAATTTTGCATAAAGCAAAGCATATGACCATAAACAAAGGTAGAGGAATCATCCCTTCCCACCCTACACAATATTTTTTCGTATTCATTCCTCAAAATTTTTAGCGAGGTTTTGCGCACTGCACTCTGCAACCAATAAAAAAGTTATCAGCTTGACGACATGGGAATTAAGATTCTTCACTCGTGATGTCACGGTTCAGATTAAACTTTGAGACGTATTTCCAAGCCAGACTCATTATTGCAATTAAAAATAGTTTGTTCATTTTGAAGTGGCAATATCCAGACGTAAACAATCTGAGCAAAGATTTTAAATTGTGGTGTGTACGCAGGATCCAGTGATGTCCGATGAAATTTAGTGACTTCGTCGGAATAAGATGTGAGTTGCAGTTAACAAATGAGGTCCCTCTTGAGAGCCCGAGCAATATCTTAATTCCCATACGCCCTTAATTCCAATGTCGTCATATGCGCAGAACAAGGTAAAAATAATTAAGTCAGTCATACCCGGGGATGAAACCCCCTGGTTTTTAGAGTAAATGAGAGCTGACGCTCAACATTTTGATCTCAACTTCTCAACATGAAAAATGATTAATCTAGATATTAATGTTGTTACTTTAAATAACTTTAAAAAAATAATCTTGAACAGAGAATAATTAGAAAATTAATAAAAATGAATTGAAATAATAGAGTTTTAACGAACATTTTAAGGTTATGAATATTCAATAAATTTTATAGTGTTGAATGAATACGTTGCAACACTTTTCAGCGTAATTGGTATTGCCTTGTGGATCTTGTTTATCATTATGTAGCATTGAAAAAAGTAAATTACTTGCATTAAGTATAAAAAAGTCATATGCTACCTGTATCAGATTTTTTAAATTAGATCAACTGAATGAAAATCGTCTGCCAAACAAACACGTTCGATTTTATTCAGTTGCTAAGCAACACTTTTTCAAATCACTTTTTTCAAATAAAATTTCGGAAAATAATCATCTGAATAACGCTATTTTAATGGAATATTTATTTTTGTGTTTTTACTAATATCTAGATAATCCCTGGACCAAAGAACTCGAAACTTGGACGGAGTTACCTGCAGAGAAGTAGAGAATAACCATACCCAATTTAAAAAGAAATCATCGAAAACAGTAACTTTGTATAAGGAATAGATAGACAGACGGATAGATAAACAGGCATTCCATTTTAAATATATATAGATGGAACATAAAACACATAGATGGGAAAATAAAAATATCTTAAAAATAAATCTTTTTTTTGTAGCTTTCTATTCAGTCCAGAAAACATATAACATAAATTTGTCAAAATAAAGTTTTGTATTACTTTAACGGAGATTTTTGAAACATATTTTTTACCATCATGACTCGGAACTTTGTTTTCTGAAATCCTTCGTGCTTTTATCTACGTCACGCAAGGGGTATAAGAATTCTGTTATCACGTGAACACACATGCTTTGAAGTTAAAACACGTAAAAAGACTATATTTTGCCTGTCATATCTTTGTTGTTAGAGTCAAAGAATTTTTCGTGTGAAGAAATCCGAAAATAAATATCTGCTATTTATGTTCACGTGTTTATCGGCTAATGGCCACAACAGCATTGGCTGTAACTTGAATGTAGCTTTCTTTTGTGAAATTTATACATTGAAGTAAAAACAGCGACAGTGGCTCCATTCTGATGGAAGATTCTGAAATGTAAGCGTCCAGAGTGTTTATATTTTTCTGAAAGCTTTGATTTCAGGCAGATATACCCCAACCATAGATGTTATTCATATTAAACTCTGACCTGGGCAGTGCATGACTTTCGCTACAAACACATTAATTTTTCTTCTTTCTTTGTATTGCATAAATTTAAGTTTAATCGCGCACAAAACTCATTAAATGAATACTGTTTTGAAATTATATCCAATTTGAAATTTATTTTCTTTGCAATTTGAAAAATTAGTGCAGTTAAAAATGCAGTCAACTTGTCAAACTAAACAAGTTAAAGCGCAGTTTTTAAAATTACCCCCCAGCCCCTTATATTATTTGTGAGTAACATAAAAGCATGAAAATTGAGAAATTTAGCCATTGTACTTCAATTTAGTATAAGTACCTCCCAGAAACGAGTGTATTCCTGTCAGGCCCAAACGAGCTTGTCAAATAATATTCATAATCCAAAGAATACATACATACAGTACATATACCATAAAGACAAAGACATACCAAATTTTTATTTTCTAGCTGCTCCGGTTCTCAAGTTATCCAAGAAACGAATACGTTCCTATGGCGGGCTCAGAACAGACTGGACTGGTACAATTCAAAATCCAAAACATTAAAATATAGGTACCACGATAACAGAGATGTGCCAGATTTGAGATTTCTATTTTTTCGAACCTCGAATTATTCCCCTAAAATGAGTGCATTTATTGACGGGAATTGGACGGGCCAGCCCGAGGAAGTCAATGTGCAAAGAATTAAAATATACCACAAAAGACAATGCTACTAAATGGGGACTTTCTAGTTGCTCCACTTTTCGAGTTGTTCTCAAAAACGAGTAAATCCATATTTCACTCAGGACGGGAGAGCAAGATAACTGAATATTCAAGGAATTCAAATTTACCAGAAAAGAAAAGACAGAAACATGCTAAATTTACACTCTCTATCTGTTCTCAAATTATTTCCAAAAAACGAGTACATTCCTATAGTGGGCCCAGTGCGGGATGGGCGGATAAGTATGAAATCCAAAAAATGAAAATTTACCACGAAAGACAACGATATGATAAATTTCAGATTTCTAGTTGCTCCAGATGTCGGGTTATTCCCGACGCATGAGTATATTCCAAAGGCGGCCTGAGGAGAGACTTGGCCAATAAAGTTCAAAATTCAAAGATTGAAATATACCACAAAAATTAGAGATATACCAAATTTGAACTTTCTGGCTAGTACGGTTTTCTAGTTATTAATAAAAAACTACCGCGAAATTTCTTAAAATGACAACAAAAGATACAGGTATTAAAGATATACATTTTGCTCATATTTCTTCAAACCCTTCTGACGTTCCGTGAGTGAATTATTGTGCTTTTGGATTGTTAAAAAGAGAATTTTCTAAACGCTGGATGGCTAAAATAGTCAAAGGACTATAAAAATAAATGTGAAAGAGGAGTCAAATAAAATACCACTCATAACATTAAAAAAAGCTCTCTTATAAGAAAATATCATATAATCTCTCTTAAAAGCTCTCTCTTATATGCGCTCTCTGAAATTAAGACGTAGAATAATAGTCCAGTGAAAGGGTCAAGAGATAGAATAATTAAGAAATAAATATTGTTATTTCAAACCCTAATTATATTTCTTTAAATGTGTTCTAAAAATGTGTAAACAGTTTTTGTATATGACAAAAGTACAAATTCAAATATTTACATTACTTACAAAGTAAAACTATATTTTTTTTATTTCTATGAAAACGCATATTTTCGGTCTTACCACCCATCTGGCTTCAAATTTCTTTAAAGACAATTTAGTTTAGACTACAGAAGGCTGCAAAATTCAAGCTCATATTCGCAGAACCCGCTGTCATGTTGCGTTTTGAAAGTTAAGTTTGCTATCCCACTTAAGGTAAGAGAATTAATTTATCAGTTTCATGTTCCCAAAGTTAGGAGCACTTTAGGAAGTACTTTTAAAAGTACGTCACTTCCTATAAGATAATTCTGTGACTATAATTGCATGGTCATCACAGACTTAGACCAGTCTTTAAGAAATTTGATGCTGGTTGTTTTAAACGTTAAGAAATTCGATATCGACTACATGAAATCTTTGAAGTACCTGATACCAATAGAACTGAATTTACTAATCTGCAGAGACGCTAGCGAAAATTGTGTAGCAAATTTTCATCCTACCATTCCAGGCATTGGCTATGGTGACAAGTTCTGTTAAAGCAGGAAAGTAGTATATAGATGCTGTTATCTGAAATTTGAGCTCGTTCTAGAGCATTTCATTTCCTCTCAAATATTGTAATGACCTATCAAGCATTGTAATGACCCATCAAGTATTGTAATGACCTATCAAGCATTGCAATGACCTATCAAGCATTGTAATGACCTGTCAAGCATTCCATCAAGCATTGTTACGATCGATTTGAAATAAAATGCCAAAAGTCATATATAATTGCACTGGAATCATAGGGGATCTGCTTATGGATAATATTTGGAGGAACAACATGATTTTAGATAAATCCAAACTGTCTTATTAAATTTTAATAGAACATTAAAAAATATAGGAATTTTTCATGCAGTTTTTTTAAAGTTCCTTTCAAATAAAAATTTCATTTTGAGACAGCTTTTTATTAAATCAGCAAAACACATCACTCTAAATATTTTCCCAAATTAAGCAATGGATCCCTCTTTTCCAACATGGATTTATACCGATACCTTGACTAAATTAACTTGTTTTACTTGTGACATTATTGATTCTACTGAAGACAAGAAGCAACTGGATGTTCCCTAAATTGATTTTAGTAAAGCATCTGTACTTGTTAATCTTGTACTATTACCCTTAAATTAATCACTTGTGGTTTCAGTATTCATATATTGCCTTGGTTGTACTTATTGCCTTGTTCGTACATTACAAAAATATATTATTCTCTAAAGTATTTTGGCATTAACTCTAGATTACATAGTAATCCATCTGGTGTTCCTCAAGCTTCAAATTTAGACGCACTCCTTTTATTAATTTTTGTTAATGAAATACCTCGGATTTTTAAAACTGCCAAATGCCTCATGTTTACCGTTGATCTGAAACTCTATATGAAAAACAGCTCATTAATTTATAGTATTTTGCTACAAAATGATCTACATAAACTATATAGCTGGTCTGTCCTAAATAAACTTCAATTAAATATTTTTATGTGCTATGTTATGAGTATTGCTGGGGTCTGTATTATCCACAAATACAACTACCACTTAAATAAATTTACTTTATTCCGGTGTCCTTTTTCATTAATTTATATGTCACCTTTAATGCTTTATTTAATTTTCAAAAACATATTGAGAACACTGTTAAAAGAGATTATCAATAACTTCACCTTAAGACTATAATACTTTTGTTAAACCTATTTTAGAATATTGTTCAATGATCTAGGATCCTATTTACCATCTACATTCTCAACAAATCGAAGTTGTGCAAAACAAATTTTTAAATGCTATTAATTAAAGAATTTCCTGTTATTACCATATGATATGCATGCAAGTCAACTTAGTAAAAATTCAATTTAGCGTCTTGAAAAGAAGAAAACGGTCCTGTATCTTGTTTTACTATACAGTTTTAAATAATATTGTTTATTGTCCTATATTGCTTTCTTACTTGCAGTTCCCTATACCTGTTACCAAAGTAGGCAAAAAATTGTTCCATAATACTACTAGTAAACACAATAAAAGAGCTTTTCTATCTATAAATTTATTGATCTCCTGAATACATACTGTGCTGATATTGATAGTGCGTGTTCGAGTCCTGGAAAAACCAACAATGGGAAGACCGCGAATTTTGCATGCATATACCTACATAGTTGAATTTTAGCAAAACAGGACCTCTTTCATAAAACTTCGATTAAGTTTGTGAATTATTGTATTTGTTATGCACTTCTGAAGTTAAAATATTTCTTCATTATGGGCAAAGATTTAATTAGCCGAACCGCTTTTCAACTTTTATGTGATTAGTTTCTGGCAGTAACGTCAAATATAGACGAGGAAGGAGTTATTGAAGCACTAGAAACATGGATATGAAACAACAAGTACTAAAAGTATAAATATTTAATCCTAAACTTGACGACAACGTTGTTAGTATACTTGGGACAATGTGGAATGTTGATAATTATATGCCTTATTTTTGATTCTCACAAAAAACACAGCGTTCCACAACTATTGTTGTCCTGAACATGACAATTAATGTGTGGTTATTGTTGCAGAACAATTACAAGTCTTATTGTTGCAGAACAATTATATGTCTTATAGTTGCACAACAATGATATGTCTTATTGTTGTAAATCTCTATATTAAAAATTTCAATACGATATTTTGTCACTACATTGCAAATAAAGAGCAAGATGCACAGATATGAAATTTCACATATAGACTAACATGAACCAGTAGATGTGTCAGCTGCACTTAGAATTTTAATTTAGGCCTTAGATAATTAAATATTAATTAATAATATTTTGCATTCCCAGTATTAGAAAAGATTTCTTTGGTCGAACAATTCAAGATTTCATTTGCAAACGTTCTAATGAATTCGAAAACCCACTAAAAGTCTCCAAGTTGGAGATATATCGCCATATCTGACACACATGCCCTGAAAAGTATGGCAACCCTACTTTCATATGATACCAACGGTTGCCCGTATAGGTTGTTTCCTAGTTGATAAGCGAAGTACAGCCTAACGTTTTATATATTCGTACCAATGTAAATTTAAAATATAAACTTTTGATAATCAAGATTGGCACCACGTCTGCATACAATGGACAAAACCAAGAACAAAATGTTTCTAAAAAACGAAAGGTCTTTTATTTAACATCCTAAAAGACGTACAAAAATTGTTAAAAACAGCCAGAGCATTTTCGGACGTATATACGCCCTTCATCAGTGGCTACATGAGAGTAAAAGCATGGAATGTTTATATATAGAGAGACCATTTTAAAAAAAATTTGCATAAAATATAAAATGATAAATGAACATAATAAAATAATACAAGAAATATATACAGAAATTACACAATAAGTTTAAACGCTTACGAATTTTAAATATTACAAGAAAAGAACTAATACAAATTTTAGAAAAACGTCAAGCATGATATTCCTGAGAATGACGTCACAAAAAACTTTTAAGAGATTTGAATTGCATAGAGTCGAGAATGAGTCGCCAAGCATAACTTAAAATTTGAACAGGATCAAAATTACAAATTGATTCACGGTAAATATAAATAAACAGGGATTCATGAAGAAGAATACTACGTGGATACGTGGATAAAGAAGAATACTACGTTACAACGAACCAAAAGGAAAGTTTTTTCAAAAACGGGAAGAAATTTATCATTAGCCACATATTGAGCAAGAGCCGTAGAAAGTTGTAATTTTGATCCGGTTCAAATTTTAAGTTATGCTTGGCGACTCATTCTCTACTCTATGCAATTCAAATCTCTTGAAAGTTTTTTGTGACGTCATTCTCAGGAATATGATGCTTGATGTTTTTCTGAAATTTGTTTTAGTTCTTTTCTTGTAATAGTTAAAATATTCGTAAGCGTTTAAACTTATTGTGTAATTTCAGTGTATATTTCTTGAATTGTTTTAGTAAGTTCATTTACCATTTTATATTTTATGCAAATTTGTTTTAAAATGGTCTCTCTATATATAAACATTCCATGCTTTTACTACTCATATAGCCACTGAAGAAGGGCGTATATGCGTCCGAAAGCGCTCTGGCTGTTTTTAACAATTTTTGTACGTCTTTTAGGATGTTAAATAAAAGACCTTCCTTTTCTTAGAAACATTTTGTCCTTGGTTTTGTCCATATAAACTTTTGTTCAGTAGTTGTGAATTTGTGCAGTCATTTTTATTTTAGAACTTGGAGGAATGTTGATGTAAAATTTTTCCACAATCTATATACTTGGACTTCTTGATCAAGGCATTTATTATATAAACATAACTCAAGAAAAGGGAGAGAAAGAAACAGCAATATGTCCATCCTTTTTCAGTTCAAAGAACTATATGAAAAGGTTATTTGAAAAAGAAGTTTATAATAACATTTAAAATTCAAGCAGCCCAAACAGAAATTTAAATGCCGAAGAACTAAAGAAGTATTCGAATCTCTCTTTAAAATACCAAATTTGTATACATATACTCTCACATTTAAACAAAAGATTCCATCTTTTTTAAATAAGATTTATTCAAATTATTTCCTTGCATTTAACTGAGAATTTCTATCGTATATTTCTCGCAACATCAGTCTAAAAGAAACTTATAAAAAAGTTTCTTCAGAGTAAACACACATTTCGAAACTTAGACACGTGTAAAACCTATATTTTATCTGTAATATTTTTATTTGCTGTTTTTAAAATGTTTCTGCACTTTATGTCCCGTCAAAAGAATTCTCAATAATGGGGTAAGCATATTTATCTTCGTGTTTAAATTCTTTTTGATTTTGCTGCAGCATAGAATAAAAATCATAAAGGAAATATTTCTGATTTTTTTCGAAAGTTATTTTCTGGAAAAGTTGTGGAAAAATTATAAGTTTGAGGAACAGTAAATTTCGAATTACATACACACACAAGAACATAAAGTCTACTAAAAACTATCTCAATTATTAAAGATATATGTTTCAAAGAAACTGCCTATCCCACATCACACTGACATAGAAAAGTAATACATAAATTGATGAAATAGGGAAAAGTTGAAAACTGATAAATATAGGTCATTGAGTATAGGTAAAATATGGTTTACATATACTTTATTCAAATATCTAGTCACGAATAATAGCGATACATGGGGTAAATATTAAAAATTTCAAAATGGAAAGAAAATAAACAACTTACCAGGAGATTCATTCGTCTGATTTTTTTTTTTTTCGAAAGTTATGTGCTAAAAATTTTTAAAAGAATTACGAGTTTTAAGAGCAGTTAAATTACAGTAAATTTAATATCACACACACACAGTTTACTAAAAACTATCTGACTTATTAAAGTTATATATTTCAAGGAATCTGAATGGTGGAGATTAGGACAAGTGTACAGTTAGGCAAATATAAAATTTCCAGGAACCTGTTGCTGATTATGATGCAACTGGACCGAACAGTACTGTCATAAAAGTTGAGGATAGAATTTTATCTCAACAAAGGTGCTCCGCGACATGCTCGCCGATGCTTACCAATCGTCATTCAGAATTTTTTAAACGCCCCCCCTCACTGCCCCGCCTTTTTTTCGTCCTTGAGGGAGAATCGAAAATCCGGATTCGTTTGGTTCTATTCTGTTGTTAGAGTAAGGTGAAAATGCAAACATTCAATCATCTAGGCCATGGGGTGCAAACTTTTTATTCCACTGAAGCATTACGTCATTCAGGAGACCACATGCCAATACGCAAATAAAATAAGGAATGTAATAAATTAAATTGTAATTATATATATATATATATATATATATATATATATATATATTACAAAATGGGTATTTATTTTACATTCGCCAGTATTAGTAACATTTAGCAATTAACAATGCCAAAATGTTTCAACTAGTTGAAACTAAAAATACATTAATAATAAGAAATATTAAGCAAAATATTTATCAATCCTAAAAATCAGCTCAGTCCTCCACGGCAACCATGATAGGATTTTTGCCGATAGAAAAGAGGGTAGAAAGGGTTTTATGTCCTTCATTCAGCGAAGCCCTGAACAAGGATGCAGGGTTGGCAGAATCACCCACTGCTCAGATCCGGAAAGGCAATCCTCCAAGTCTTGTACCCAGTCGCTCACGGGTCTGGAACAGGCCACAAAGCCTCAGTTTCTCTGCGCCACCTGGAAATATATGGTTAACGAAACCACCTGACGGAAACACCGGAGGACCTATCGATTTGTATATCCTTTTAGAGGAAGTGGGACAGAGACTACAGAGCCAACGGCCAATACGCCGAGCCACCCTCCCCCATAGGGAAAATTATCAATAGAAAAGTGAAATTGTTGCTTAAAGCTATCTATTAAAACAAAAAAAAATCTCTATTTTTTAGTATCCTCTCTATCATAATAAAAAAAATGGCGACCCCTAAATAAACCCTCGCGACCCCAAAATAGGATCACTTCCCAAGGGTTGCTCCCAACTGATCTGGATATCCGGAGGACTTCTAGAAGGTCTGAAAAGGAAAAACACGTTACGTAATTATTATGTAGATTTTTATAATTTTTTTATTTCGATATTCGAAAATAAATGTTCGAAATATTGAGTTCCTTCTTTTGGTTCGTTCACCCCTTAATTCAAATCGTCTTTGATCGTTCAGCGATTCAAATAATCATACCAAATTGCATTCTATTTGCTCCATTTGTTTGGGCAGATATCGGAACGAAGGAGAGAGAAAAATCACTTGAAAAGTATTTATATTTACTAAGGAATGCTCAAGTATATATCCAGCCATATCGTTGAGTCGGAATTTTGTTTATATTCCAATTCCTTTTTTTTTATATATACATTGTTTTATTTCTAGTTTTAGTCTTATTTTATAAATTATGGATTGTAGAAAAAAATAACGAAGTAGTAAATACTTATATATGCAATACATCCACACCAATATATTCCAGCTTTCTTAAAGGTTAAAATTTTCAGTATTTGAAAACACTTTTCCCATTTACTGTTTTATTTATTTTTAACGGAGACATATTGTTCATTTATATGTCCTATTTTCCTTATGTCAGTATACGGCAATTTGTTTTCATGCTTTTGACATTCCCAATGAACTTCTGACGTTTTATGGTTTTTACGGCTCATTTCCTTTCCTCTCAATCTGTTATTTCATATATTAGAAAGTCAAAATATTTTATTCTACCTCAATTTTTCAAAATGAATTTCCCTACGCATTAATCCATATTTTTTATGCTATGCTACTTAATATTTTAAAATATTTTGATATAAATTTCACAATACATATACACGAGTATTTAATTTATATTAATTTTGTTTAACTTGTTTGAGCTCTATCTCACGCAGTATTCCTAAGAAAGTATTTCAGAGCTCCAATCTATCTATATAAATAAAAATGAAAATCTGTCTGTCTGTCTGTCTGTCTGTCTGTCTGTCTGTCTGTTTGCCACACCATCACGGGAGAACGGCTGAACCGAATTTGATGAAATTTTGTGGGTAGCCCAGAAATAGCCCCACTTAAAATTATATCCGTGTTTTGAGTTTCTACGACCAGTGGTTCTCGAGATATTAGTAAACAACGAAATTTTCGTTTGTCTCATCGTCACGGAAAAACGGCTGAACCGAATTTAATGAAATTTGGTGAATAGCCTTGAAATATCCCTCCATAACTTTTGTCCAAGTTTCGAGTTTCTAAGACCTGGGGTTGTCGAGATATTAATGAAAAACGGAACTTTTTCCTAGGAGTTCTACTCCCTAACTCCGTGGTTTATCCAAACGAAAAGCTTGAAAATCGTTTGAAAGTGAATTAAAATTTAATCTCTGAGTTTGATGGGAGATTTTTTGCGTTAATTAGTCACTTTCTGAAAACATGAATTGTTTGAAACATGATTTAAAGGGGAAATCTATCTCCATGGTTCATGGTTTATTTAAAGCAAGCTTTTACGGAACAATGAGAAGTATAGAGAAATCAAAATCGTTATTTAATTTCGCAGTTTATGTTATAAGACATGACATATTTAACATGTTATAAGATTCTATCTTATATCATGTTACTCAGAAACGCAATTAAATTAAATCTGTCTGTTAATTTTAATAATTATTTTTTCGATTTGAATAATAAATAAATGGATATAAAAATATATTTTAGAAAAGAACGATTTGATTTTTCTTATAGCATTTTTGACTGGATAATATCAATTACTGTCTTCAGGTTTAAAAATTATTATTATTTATATTTTCGGGGATTATTGATTCAAGGATTATTGATATTTTCAAGTTATTATGCAATTATTTTATTATGACAAAAATTGTTTAAACTCATATATTGTATGTTGTACGAATCTTCTACAAATACACGTGTATATCTTTTAATCTACGAGAATGTAAGTAGTACAGGTATATTGACATATGTTTTGATATATATTGGCATATATTGGAATCAATTACGACCTTCTGGTATAAAGAGTACGGATATTATTGATGTTTTCAATTTATTACGTCATCTCAATTTATTACGTCATTCAATTTATTACGTCATTATTTTGGCAAATATTTTTGAGACTCATATTGTAATACGGGTAATCTTCTACTAACACACTGGCATATTTTCTAATCTGCGACAATATAATTAGTACGGGGTTGCATATATTCATTCAATTTCTATTTTTTCTTCTGTGAATTTGCTTACAAAAGGGGGCAGGATGTTTTATTCTTCAGATCTGATCGTGAAGATAATTTTGCATAGTGAGAACATATATTCTTAAACTTCTCTTTAGGAGCAATAAATTTAATATTTTAACAGAATTTGCACATGATTGTGAACTTTAAGTTTCTTTAAATTATACACTCCGTACGAATAACAGGTGTGCTGTTAGTGGTTAATAAATTTTAACATTTTAGGAGGATATATCATGTTGCTCGGCATCGCAATTAAATTAAATGTGTTTGTTAATGTTTTTATTATTTTTTTTCGATTTAAATAATAAATAAATGGATAAATGGATATAAAAGTATATCTTATGAATGGACGGTTTGATTTTTCTTTTAATTGTATTAATTGCTGACTGCGTACATCAATTTCATTTATTTTGGCAAAGAGTTTTCAAGCTTATATCGTATTTAGCTACTAATCTCATATATTGTGTTTAGCCAATAAATTCATATAGCCGATTGTTGAAACAGAAAAAGAGTAGAGCGGGTATATCTTCTAATACAATTGTAGTGTTTTCATTTAGTATATTGAAACGGGATAAGAATGTTTCATTCAGATCTGCAAATTCAAAGCTACGAATTTGGAGGGATATCGCTAATTTGACAACTTTTCTTAAACTTTGCCAAATTGACGGAAATGTCGCCAAATTGATATAAACGACACACAAACAGCTGCATAAACCTTCGGGTTGGTCGTGTGGCTTGGGTCTTCTACATATCAATGAAATTTTTTTTTTGTTTTGTTAGAAGAGAGTACTGAAATGATGTTTGGTTAGCATTTCTCTGTCCGACCAACCATCCTACTTAGTAATACATTCAGCAAATTTTTAAAATGTCACCAAATTGATAAAAATGTTTTCAAATCTATAAAAATATCTTGAAATTGATAAAATTGCGCTACATAAATGATATTAATTGTTTTTTGTTACGGGATAGTATTGTGATGATATTTCGTCAATTTGTCGCAAAGTGGAACTGTCAGTTCTACAGTCCCACTTGGCGATAAATTTGGCGATTTTTTAAAATGTCGCTAATTTGACGAAACTGTCGCCAAATGTTCCATAGAAATATAACTATTTAGACGATATTTTTTCTACCAATTTATTTGAAGCAAATGATATCATGTCGCTTAGCAACGGATTTAAATCCAATGTGTTTATGCGGCAGGCGATTTTTATTAAATCCTTTCCGATTTGAATAATGAAGATATGTATATAAAATAAATTTCATTGCCATTTCATTTTGGACTGGATAATATCAATTATACTCTTCAGGTTTAAACATTATTATTATTGATATTTTCCGGAATTATTGATTCAGGGATTATTGATATTTTTAAGTTATTACGCCATTGTTTTATTGCGGCAAAAATTGCTGACACACGCATATTGTACGTTGTACGAGTAATCTTCTAGGAATGCACGGGTATATCTTCTAACCTACGAGAATATAAGTAGTACAGGTATATTGGCATATATTTTGACATATATTGGCATATATATTGGAATCAAGTACAGTCTTCTGGTATGAAGATTAAGGGGATTAATTATATATTCAATTTATTACGTCGTCTGCTGTATTTTACCAAAAAGCATTTGTGACTCATATTGCAAAACGGGTAATCTTCTACTAATAATCGGACATTATAAGTAGTACGTGTATATCTTCCCATATAATTTTAGCACTTTAATTTTGACATATATTGGAATAAATGACTGTCTTCAGATTTAAAGATTACGGGTTTATTGGTATTTTCAATTTATACATGTAATCTACTAATACAGGTTATATTTTCTAATATTCGCGTATATAATTAGTATACCATACAATTTTAACGCTTTTATTTTGCATATATTGATTCAATTCCATATTTTTTTTTATATTTGCTTACATAAGGGGTCCAAGATGTTTTATTCTTCAGATATGTCCATGAAGATAATTTTATATAGCGAGAACAGAGATTCTTAAACTTCTTTTTATGAGCATTATATTAAATATTTTAACAGAATATTTTGATTAAACATGTCATTTAGTATACTATAAGAATTTGGGCATGATTATGAATTTCAAGTTTCTTTATATTATATACTCCGTACGAAGAACGGGTATGCTGCTAGTCTATATAAATAAAATTGAACATTTGTCTGTCTGTCTGTCTATTTGTCCTGTCATCACGGGAGAACGGCTGAAACGAATTTGATAAAATTTTGTGAGTAGCCTTGATATAGTCTCACTTAAAATTTAGTCTATGTTTCGAGTTTCTACGTCCAGTGGTTCTCGAGATATTAGTAAAAAGCAAAACTTTCGTTTGTCTCAGCATCACGGGAGAACGGCTGAACCGAATTTCTTGAAATTTTGTGAGTAGCCTTGAAATAGCCCCCTCTCCCTTTAAATTTTGTCCAAATTTCTAGTTTCTAAGACCAGAAGTTGTCGAGATATTAATTGAAAATGAAACTTTTCCCTAGGAGTTCTACTCTCAAACTCCCTGGTTCCTCCAAACCAAAAGGTTGAAAACCGTTTGTTTGAAACGTGAAAATGAATTAAAATTTTATCTCTGAGTTTGGTGGCAAGTTTTTGCGTTAAATAGTCACTTTCTCAAATCATGAATTGTTTGAAAACATTAATTTAAATAGAAAATCTCTCACCATGGTTTATTTTTCACAAGCTTTTACTCAACGATGAAAGTAAAGAAATCAAAATGCTTAATTTTTTTTTGGAATTTTATAAAAACAATGCAAATTGCAGTGACTGAAAATTCCCAATTTTGGGGAGCTTTCAAAATTCCCATATTTTTTTAAAAATTCACTTCTCAGAAAACGCGGTACATTCCTGGGAATAAACCAGAGTTTTTCCCGTCTTGTTCACCCCACTTTGTAATCTCAAAATTGATAAATTTATTATTTAAAATGCTCATTACATTTTCAAAGTATCCTCTAAGTTATTCCAAACCATAACTACCACCATGAGGACCTCATTTCTTCCGAATTTGTTTACCCTTTTCTTATTTGCATGCTTGCTTTTGACATAACTTTATCGGCTTCTATTCAAAGAACATAAGATTTATCTATTGAATCAAAACCGTAGATTAAATCATCCACATACGAATGTTTTAACATTTCACAAACTTCGGGATTTTGAAGTGCATATGATTTCAAATGCAGTTTTATCGTAGTACTCAGTAGAAAGGGGCTACAAGCGACTAAAAAAGGTACCCGTGTCATTCTGAAAATCTTGCAATGTTTATTGCAAGTTTTGTTATCTTCTTCGCCTTCATTAATGTACAAGAACCACAAATAATCTCTTTTCACTTGGCAACGAAATTTAGCAAAGCGCTCTTTTACTATCTGAACAAAAAAGGGAGTAGTGTAATATCTTAACTGAAGTATTGTTTTGAGAAGATCAGGATAGAAATTCGAGGCGCTGAATAAACATTCCGCGTACCAAGGATCAAAGACTAGCAGAGTCAAAGAGCAACTTTACTAATTTTTTATCCTTGTATGAGTTTATAATTGCACTACACGTTTGCAGAAGTAAGGTTTTTGCATTTGAATGCTAACTAAAGATAATATTAATTCGGAATTACCGGTTTCCGATGATTGCGTTATTTGCTTCAGGCTTATTTTTTTAATTCTTGGCATTAAACAAAGTGAATCATGATGGCATCTACCACATTTCTTGCATTTTTAATTACTTTACCGTTTACAGCCAAATGGGATTGTTAAGGTAAGTTCCTAGTGCTTTTGATTTAAAATTTATCTTGCACAGAATATGGATTACAATTAACGCAATCATGATTTTCGTTACAAAAAATACAATAGTTTCGCTTTCATTTCTGCACCACACTTTTCATCCCTATTTGTTCAAATTTTAGTCCAACTATCGCGATTAATTCTCACCCATTCCACTAATAAAGTGTAAATTCATCATCCAAATATATATTTCTGGCCAAATGAAAATCTGCTTTATGTAAAAATTCTAACATTTTAATTTTGAGAGTATGCATATGAGTGCAAATTCATTTTTTTTATACAGAAGAGATGACGAAGTATATAAAAACAGACAAAAATAATTTACATTTGAATCGATGCATGAGAAAATGTAACGAAAACTTCAATCCCAACTTGCGGGAAAATTCAAATACTTTTTAATTTCATTGAATGAATAGGTAGGAGAGAAAACACCATTAATTTACCAATTTATACACCAAATAAAGCAAAACGAATGATAATTTAATATTCTGCAATGGACGTCTGTTCCAAAAAAATGTTATTCGAAATCAGATCGGAAGGGATTGGAGATGCCTGCGAACATTTTTGTAAAAAGAAGATGTACAGCAACTAGCTACGGTGTCTTTAAATATCGGTTACTAAATATAGCAATAATATTGTGTAGCAATTTTAAACAAATAAACGAGAAAAATAAAGACAATCTCTACGATGAGGTGTAATTAAAAGGGTAAAACATACTAAATACAAAAAAAATAGAAAACCGCCCCACCCCATAAGCCATATTACTTTAACAGAAAAACCCGTAAAATACAGCGGTCGTAAAAACCTATTACCCCCCACCCCCCGAAAAAAATATCATTGACATCCTCATCCCAAATAACATGTTAATTTAACATCAAAACTCTTTCAAGCATTTTCAAACACTTCATCAAACACGTTATCAAATACGTCGTCAAACATGTCATCAAACACTTCATCAAACATGTCATCAAACACATCATCAAACGACACACCAAGCACTTAACTTCATCAAACACTATCAACAAACCGATCCTATTCAATATATGCAATTCTCTTTCAAAAGCTTTTGTAGCAGTTGGAACACGCTGAAGTTAAAATTATGTTTACTTAACTACCAGTATATTTTATAAGCTGTATAATAGCTATTTTTAAGAAAGGAAGCATTATCGAACACTAGGTTCTGAAATCGTGTTAATTTCCGAATACTTTGGCTTATATCAAAAATATTTTTGGAATTATTTCATGTCGACTCCATATTCGATAAGTATGGGATAGATTTCTATTGTGGTGATTTGGAGCAATTAATTTTGATTGATTCAACTGAAGAAAATTCAAGTGACAATCAATTATTTTTATTCGAATAGCTCGAATCATGGAATCGAATTTTGTTATGTCGAATCGCTCGAACCCTGGTGGTTTCTATTAGTTGATTAATTGAATGGTAGTAATAGAATGTACCGGGTGATTCAACAGTTCAGAGCAAAAGTAAAACGCTATAAAAAATATCTATGGGCCGGAGAGACATGCGGTTTGCAGATTAATATTCACCGTGGTGGGGGATTTTGTGTGACATGAAAAAAAAATTAATTCAAACTCTCGACACTCTGGGGGCTGCGGCAGATAAAGGCATGGAGATGACTTATGCATGGAGGTGATTGCACACATGACTGGCCTGCAAGATCCCCAGATCTCACACCCTGTGATTTCTCGTTGTGGGGATACTTAAAATCACGAGTATATAGAAGCACCAGTCCTTACCAGCACTGAAAAGCGCCTTACGGCAGGAGGTAGCAGCCAATCCCGTTAATACGCTGTTTCATGCTGTACCGCGACTGCACTCAGTACTGGAATGTGGTGGTGGACATATTGAGCACTTGCAACTGTAAATCATGCTGAAATAAAATATCTCATTTCACAATTTCTATCTCGCATTGCTTTCTTCGCAGCAACGCTTCGCTAGTGTCGAGATTTTGAACATTTTTTTTTCATGTCATACAAAATCCTCCACCACGGTGAATATTAGTCTGCAAACCGCATGTCTCTCCGACCCGTAGATATTTTTTTATAGCGTTTTACTTTTGTTCCGAACTTTTGAATCACCCGGTATACAAGTCGCTTGGATTTATGAGTTGGATTGATAGGGATCTGCCGATCCAATGATGTGAATTAGAAATGTATGTCCATATTTTAAAATTATTTGATAATGAACAATTTCCATTGAATATCTCTGTTCGAATTGAATACAGACATTCGGGAATATACTGCGCTAGAGGACGGAACCTGGGGTCCAACACTGTATCCTTTGCATCCTAAATTGGAGGTAGAACGTCGTGGCATATGTCGTGGCGCCAAAATGTGAGCAAATAGGAAGTGTGGTGGAGAAATTAAAGCGAAACGTGCTAAGCGGCACAAACAGGTATACACATGTCGGGGGCGTTTGTGGTTGGGAATAGGAAGTATA
The DNA here is from genome assembly GCA_951213105.1 of Amaurobius ferox. Lineage (NCBI taxonomy): Eukaryota > Metazoa > Arthropoda > Arachnida > Araneae > Amaurobiidae > Amaurobius > Amaurobius ferox. Next base: position 41,755 of record CATNUR010000008.1, on the reverse strand, counting down.
TCTAGAGGAAAGTCTATTAGGGCTCCTGTAAAATTTTTCATTTTTTAAATAACACTTAGTAATTAAAATTCACAGTACCATTACGTGTAATTAGTGACCACACCCAATCCTCTCAATTTATTCTCACCCATTATACTAACAAACTGGAAATTTGTCATCCAGGCGTATTTATATATGCATCCTTCAGGTCAAATGAAAAAAATCTGATGTGGGCAACACATGACTTTCCTTATATAATGTAATGAATTTACTACTGTTACAGTACAAAAAATAGGTTTTTCTTATAGTAGATACTAATATTCTTTCCGAGATATTGAATTTTCGACAATTAGTGGTCATTTTCATTGATTTAGCGTCATTTTTATCCATTTGGCGAGATTTTCGTTAATTTGGCAACATTTCAAAAAGTCGCCAAGTTGGCGACATTCCGCCAATTTTGTCTCCAAAATCTCGCCAAGCGTTATGGACGAAGAAATAAGTTATTCTTACAGCAGATAAATGATTATTGGCGTTCAAATACAAAAGTATTACTCAAAGTATCTTTTTTCATGAATGGAACAAGCTAGATCTACGAGAATGATGTCACCCAATTTATCGCATGGTATTACATATGAAAAGTGAACATGTTTCTCAACAAGATTTTTTTTTCAATTTTATATGACTTTTTGATATTTTTTTTTAAAAATGTGCAATATCTCGAGAACGGTTCATGTTAGCGTTCTAAAATTTATATCAATCATTTTTTAATGAAAAATTACATAAGAAATGTCTGTTTGCGTAACTTTATTAGTGGTTTTGATTTTTTGACGATTTTTTCAAATTTTCATTCGAAAATTTAGGGGGGTTCTGAACATTCGATTGCGTATAAAAACAATAGGCTTTCAGTGTTTATGGATTGTGATTTTTGTACCAAATTTGGTTCGAATCGGTCCATTCGTTCGTCAGTTATCGTCTCCACAGACCCACTGACACACACACACACACACACACACACACACACACACACACACACACACATACACACACACACACACACACAGACATCACTTCAAAAATGTTTGATTCGTGATCAGGGATGCTTGAAACGTGCTCTCCCGTCGAAAACTCGAATTCGAATTTTCGACCCCGTCGCAATACTTTCCTTATACATTATGTATATAAGGAAAGTAATACACTTTAGGAATAAAATTCTAACATTTTAATTCCGAAAGCGTGCGTGAGAGATCGTGCGTGTGTTAAATATACGTATTTAAAATTAAAAGACATTAAAACAAATGAAGTAGGATATTAAATAAAAAAATCTGATGTGGGCATCACATGACTTTCTCTGCAGACTCAAATTCATATTTTCTTTGTTTCTTTAATAATTCATTAGATTGAGTTTAATTGCGCCAAATAACACCAATTTTGCATTTTGAATTCAATTTTGTTTTTATTTGGTAATTGGACATTTTTCCGATAGCGGAGTAACAAAAATGCAAGAAAGCTCAAATATCTTGAGAACGGTTGGTACTAAAGTATAATGGAGTATGTTATATTCTTTTCCTCGTCACAAAATTTGCATATAGAACAAGAATTTAATTGATGCATTTCAGCATACGTAGTCTTTTTTTTTAGATTTTGGCGATTTTTACGAGCCATTTCATAAAAAGGCAGGTTGTTCTTTTCCAAAATCTAATCAGCACCAGAGCATCCTACAAGTAACTTATCTACCAAATTTTGTAAAATTTGGTCAATTAGCATTTTAGCTAAAGTGGATAGAATTTATTTAGGCCATTCCGCAAAAAAAAGACGGGTTCTGTTTTTATGAATCCTACCAAAAATTAATCAGCACCAGAGTCTCACCCAAAAGTGACTTACATACCAAATTTTATGAAATCCGTTCCATTAGATTTTTAATTGGAGTGGATACAGATTCCATTATTCAGCTGTGCACAATGTATTTATATCCAAGAGCAAGACAAGTGAATCAGGTATATTAACCAGCCGTTTGCACTGTGTAAATTTGATTGTCAGTTTTAATCTTTCTAATGTCTGCCACTAGTTCCGTAGTAATTTTCAAATATATGAATACTCTGTGTGGTATTTTATTTGTTATGATGTCTTTTGACATCATGATTATACAATCGTTTATAAAAGAATAATTATATCAGTTCCCTAACTCAGCCTCATTTTACATTAACCTTAATCTAGTTATGTCATTTTATCTTTCTGTGTAACTCAATTTTGTTTATGTGTTCAAATTTCAAATAAGTTACATAAAAACATGAATAAATTTTTATTTTTATTTTTAGTTTCTTTCGGTCTATTTTATGTCAAATAGTTTCATGCCCAGATGAATACATTAGCAAAGCCCAAATGGATACATTAGCAAAGCCTAGGTGGATACATTAGCAAAGCCCAGATAGATACATTTACAAAGCTTCATGGTGTTGCACTTTCTATGTCAGGTAGTGTACATGGTGTAATAGAAATGGAAAGTAAAGTGAAGATGTCAAAAATTCAAATTCGAGTTATCGACGGAAGCACACGTTTGAAACATCCCTGAACTCAAATCTGACATATTTGAAGTAATGTCTGTGCAAGCGTGTATGCAAGTATGCTAATGTGCATATGTTAATGTGTATATCAATGAGTCTTTAAAAGTAATATCTCACGAACAAATAGAAAGATTGAAGCAAAAAATGGTGCGATATTACAATCAGTGAATATTGAAAGCCTGTTGATTTTGAATGCCATCTAATGTTCACCTTTAAAGTTACCTATAATTAAAATTAAAAATCATTCTTAAATAGGCTGATATTTGCGATAAATTTAGCAAAATATCGCCGACTTTTCAACAACTGTTGCCAAATTAAAGAAATAGTCGTCATATTGCCAAAATGACTCTTAAATAGCGAAAATAACGCCAAAATTTATGAAAATTCAATATTTTGTAAAATGTAATTCAATTTATTTGATATTTCCTGTCACTTTGGGGAAATATTAAGTCTTAATATAGTGCGTTTCACTGTTGGTGAGAATGGTGCTTATTTTTAGGAGGATAGTTAAGATGTTGTAAATTAATTGCGATTTGTAAGAGGTTATATAGTAATTATGTTTCAATAGGGAGACATACAATTGTACCATGGATCTCATACATCATTTGATTGCTTTGAAACAAGCGAAGCTATTGCTCATGTAGAGAAAGTCATGTGCTGCGAGCAAAAGATTTTTTTATATTATTATTGGCCCATAACTCTTCAAAGTTATATTCGCAAAAGAATGCGACCATTGTATCGAAAACCAGTATTTCACCGACAGTTATTAGGGCTCGCAAGATTAGAACATCTCACAAATTCGTTTATAAGAATACACAGGGTGTCCCAAAAACATTGACCTCGGCTTTTATTCCTTAAATATTGATCTTAGACATATATAATAAATTAAAAAGTTGCGTAAAAAAAGGTACAGAATTTTATGAAATCGATTAAAATTTTCAGGGGATTAACTTTGAAGAAATACAAAATTTAAATTTTTATACGGCCCCCGTACAAAAACATTTCCAATGAGTAAAATATGCCCCATACACAAATAAGGTGATGTATAAAATTTCAGCATTTTATCATAGAAATTCCCAGAGATATGTTTAAACAAAGTTGGTGAGGGATTAATCACAAATTAAAATGTAAATGTTCACAGCAAGAGTGCAAATGACCCAACGCAGAAATGCTTCATAGGCAAATAATATCAGCATCTTATCTCTAATGGATCTTTGGCATGGATGGAAAACATTTTGAACAAGCTTTATAATCTGTGTGTAAAGTTATTATTTCTACACAGTGCAGATACTTTTGTACCAAAAAATAGCAAAATTATTATTTATTTATGTAATCATTGTTTTCTTTCGTAATTCGTGTATGACTCCTGAAACGTGATCTGCCGATATGATTTTTCCCCTCTGAAAACCCATGTCGATGCATCGTAAAGTGGTTTAAGTCAGCATTTTTGTCTCTTCATATCTCTGGGACTTTTTATGATAAAATGCTGAAATTTCGTACATCACCTTATTAGTGTATAGGGCGCATTCTACTCATTGGAAATGTTTTTGTACGGGGCCGTATAAAAATTTAAATTTTGTATTTCTTAAAATTTGATTTCCTTGAAAATTTTAATCGATTTTATAAAATTGGGTACCTTTTTTAAGCAACTTTTTAATTTATTATATATGTCTAAGATCAATATTTAAGAAATAAAAACCGAGGTCAATTTTTTGGAACATCATGCATATACATCCGTTTTTGGTATTATAGATTACAGAACACGAAGACAAGGCTTAATTACAACACTTTTTATGGTTCGTTCAGGAAGGCTTTCTAATAATTTAAAAGACTAAACGTTTCACAAATCTTTTTGTGGAGATAACTTTCTCTTAACTAAAAGAATAAAGTTATAAATGTGAAAATTTTCGGGAAAATATTCTATGTAATATATTGAGAAATATCAAAATTTTATCGAACAATTTTTTTATGTATCAATCATCATTAATCAGGAAAGCTAATATATACCCACATCAAGATATCCCATAAATCAAAATGTTTAAATATGAAACGTTGATTTTTAAATATTTTTTCCATTGAGCACATCCATTTTCATTTAATACAACACTGTCTTATTCTAAAGTACGGTCCACCTTTTTTTATTCATCTCTTTCACATTTTCAACGAAAATATGATATTTTCTCTTATATTACAGCTTATTATACTTGTCACTTGGAATGTCACAAGCTGAAAATATTAAAATGTTATAAATTCCTAAAGGATTAAAAAATATTTATAAATAGTTTTATTCATATATACGATTATAATCGGTTGATAAAATATACGCAAAATAATAGTAATAATTATTAATTGCAATTAATAATAACAGTTTCTCTACTCGTCTATGTAAGGAAAAATAATCTGACACCGACGCCGCCATTTAACAAATTTTTACGTCTTTCGAGTCTATTTGTATCATAACGAAAAAACTATAGCATATAAAAAAAATCTGATGTGGGCAACACATGACTTTCCTTATATAATGCAATGAACTTACTACTTTTACAGTAAAAACAATAGATTTTTCTTATAGTAGATACTTATATTCTTTCCAAGATATTTAATTTTCGACAAATAGTCGTCATTTTCATTGATTTAGCGTCATTTTTATCCATTTGGCGAGATTTTCGTTAATTTGGCAGCATTTCAAAAAGTCGCCAAGTTGGCGACATCCCGCCAAATTCTTCGCTAAAATCTCGCCAAGCGTTATGGATGGAGAAATAAGTTATTCTTGATATGACAATTCTTGATAAGTTATTCAGATAAATGACTATTGGCGTTCAAATACAAAAGTATTACTCAAAGTATCTTTTCTCATGAATGGAACGAGCTAGATCCACTAGAATGATGTCACCAAATGTATAGCATGGTATTACATTTGAAAAGTGAGCATGTTTCTCAATAGGAAATTTTTTTTCTATATTTTGTATAACTTTTTGATAATTTTTTTGAAAAATGTACAATATCTCGAGAACGGTTCATATTAGCGTTCTAAAATTTATGTCAATCGTTTTCTAATGAAAAATTACATAAGAAATGTCTATTTTCGTAACTTTATTAGTGGTTTTGATTTTTTGACATTTTTTTCAAAATTTCACTCGAAAATTTAGGGGGGTTCTGAACATTCGATTGCATATAAAAACAATAGACTTCCAGTGTTTATAGATTGTCATTTTTGTACCAAATTTGTTCGAATCGGTCCATTCGTTCGTCCGTTATCGTCTCCACAGACTCATTTACACACACACACACATACTTTCACACACACACAAACACACACACGTACTTTCATACATACACACACACACACAGGCAGACATCACTTCAAAACTGTTTGATTCGTGATCAGGGATGCTTGAAACGTGCTCTCCCGTCGTAAACTCGAATTCGAATTTTCGACCCCGTCACAATACTTTCCTTATACATTATGTATATAAGGAAAGTAATATAAAATCTGGTACACTTATAAAGGAATTTTAAGTGAATACTCTGAATTAAACTGTTCTTAGATTTAAACTGTAGTTTAAAAATATTATAATGCCAAAATTAAAGGAAGAGTATTTGATCTGCGAGTTCGAGTCCGAGACCGACTAGAAATAGCAAGATTCCGAAGTATATACCTATATATTTCAATTTTTGTAACACGAAGCCCCTTTTATTCAATTTCGATTTGGTCAAAAAGTTATAACATGTTTTGTGCATTTCTGAAGTGAAACATTTTTTTCATTATGGGCAAAAATTTAAGTGGTTGAGCAGGTTGGGTTCACAATGGCGGTTGTATACGCCGGCCTATTTAAAAGAGCTTGCTAAGGATAGGGGTGGATCCCCAGCGGAAGTATTATGCAGGCGTAACACGCAGCATGAACAAGTTAGCGAAGCGAGCTCTTGAAGCGTCACCGAGTATAGAGCGACAAACCCCGACTTGCAAAGCGAGTTACGAGGGTTAGTGAGGGTAGCGAGCTAAAGTAGAAATCCCTCTAGAATTCAACAAGAAAGATCAATCATGCATAAAACATTGATTATGAAATACTTTCCAACTGCAATGCAATTTTATTTAAACGTCTCTAAAATGCGATACATTCAGCGGTAATATTTTTAAGATTATCAGAATACTACATTAACTTATTATATTTGAAAATTTGAAGCTTCATCGAAAAAAATGAAATTTATTCAAATCATATTATTTAAATAAAAATTGCCTGATTTAAACATCTCTAAAATGCTATACACTCAGCGGTAATATTTTAAAATTATCACAATACTACAATAATTTATTATATTTGAAAACTTAAGACTTTATCGAAAAAATGGACTTTAATCAAATGACGTCTTTGAAATATAAATCGCCTGGCTCTCTATGTAAGTATTGTAAATATTTTATTCATACCCTTTTATTACATTCCTTTCATTCATCACAATACTACAGTAACTTATTTTATTTAAAAACTTAAAACTATGCAGATACAAGTAATTTAACTCTATTCTTAAAACTTCATCGAAAAAATCGTTCTACTTCTCTATGTAAAATCAATGAATGCTCATTCATATCAGCTATATTGCTGATTCCAGAGCTAACTAATTTTGCGTTAAAGAAATTCAACGATTCTTATACAACTCATCCTATATCTTTATTTGTTTACATTCTCCATAAGTGAAAATTAGCCTTCATTGTACAAATAATCAAAGTTTGATGATCATTTAAACTCAAATACTTTGTAATTGCGTTGTTTCAGAATGTAGATGTACAGAATTTAAGCGAAAATAAAGCGGATTTAGGACGGATACAACACCAAATATAAATTAAAAAGAACTTTTAAAATCACGATTTTGACACAAGATGGATGGTATTGAACATTTAAACTCAAATATATGGTAATTGCGTTGTTTCAAAATATTGATGCACAGAAATTAAGCAAAAATAAAGCGGTTTTAGGACGGATACAACATTAAATATAAATTAAAAATAACTTTAAAAATCACGATTTTGATACAAGAAGGATTCCATATTTCATTTTAGAGTGGGTCACATAATCTCTTCATATAATATGGGTGTAATTATTATTTAAATTTTTATTTAAAAAGCTACCAAACATATTTTGCTGAATTTTTTTTTATATTTTTTATGGGATAATTTGAATATTTCCTAAAACTTTCGAAACAATTTGTGAATTTTAAATTCGCTTAAAAAATGTTTGAAAAATTAGGTCCCATAGGGTTCAATGTATTTCATTTTTTCAACCCAGATTCAGTCTAAATCTAATTGGGTGTAATTATTCATTTATATTCCCATAGGTCCCACACACCGTCTGAACAACATACTAAAATCTCATTTTGATAAAGTCATTTTTACGGCAGTCATCGTGCTAACGGACAGACAGACAGACAGAAAGAATGAACAAAGGCATGGAAACTTTTCAACTATTGTAAAGCGTGAAAAATATATAGCTGACGTCATCGCCGCCTTTGTTTGAAAAATTTTCGTCACTCTCTTTCTCGCACCAAAAAAATTATAGAATGCAAAAATAGGAAATTCGACACATTTGTAGAGCTATGTTAGGGAAACACGTTAAAAAAATATTTTTTCAATTTAAACTTATTAGTTTAAGAGATATTTAATTTCAAAGTCAAAGGAAGAGTCCTTGCGCTGAGAGTCCACGTTCTGGACAGACTAGAAATAGTAGAATTTTGTTGCCATATGTCTACTTGCCATGTGCCAAAATTTTGTTGCCATGTGCCTACATAGTTGATTTTTTGTAAGGCAGAGGCATCGGTTTTACATTTTCCAACATAGTTAAAAAGTGTTTATGAATTTGGTCATTCTGTCTGTCCGTTCGCACGATAGTTGCGGTAAAATGACTTTATCAAAATGAAATTTTAGAATGTTGTCGAGACGGTCTGTGATATGTCTGGGATTAAAAATGAATAATATAACCCAATGAGTTTTGGATTTAACCCGGTTAAAATATGAAATACAGTGAAACCTATGGGATTATTTTTCAAACATTTTAAGCGGAGATAAAATTCACAAATTGCTTCGAACATTTTAGGAAATATTTAAATTATCATGTAAGATGTGTATAAATGTTACGTAGTTTTTGTAAATAAAAACTGAAATACTAATTACACCCATATTTTATGCCATTTTACGTTCACTCAAACAGCTGCTCGTACCCTAGGGTGAGTCAAGTGGCCTGGGTTTTCAACCCATATTATATGCAGAGATCACGTGACTCATTTCAATATGAAATATGGCACCCCATTTTCCCCCCGTGTAAAAATCGTGATGTTTAGAGATCGTAAAATTTATATTAGTGTTGCATCCGTCCTAAAACCTCTTTATTTTTGCATATTATCTGTGTATCTAAATTCTGCGCCGACGCAATTACAATATTTTTTATTTTAATGATCACTAAACTTTGATTATTCCGAGAATGAAGCCTAATTTCTATAGCAGAGAGAATGTACACAAATCAAGCGATTGTAAGATGAGTTGTATAAGAATTGCTGAATTTTTTCATGCAATATTACTTAGATCTGGAGACTAGTATAAGTGATATGATTCAAATACTCAATGATTTAACATCTAGAAGCAGACGATTTATAGCACTGTCTGTTTTGATGAAGTTTTTAAGTTTCCAAGTATAATAAATAAATTATTGTAGAACTGTGATAATTTTAGAAAATAGCATCGCTGAATATATCGCATTTTAGAGATGTTTAAATAAAATTGCATTTCAGTTGGAAAACGTTTCATAATCATTGCTCTAACCATGATTGATCTTCCTTGTTATTATGTATTTTAAAATACTTTTCGACTACTCTTCATAGCTGTTACTAATTAATGTTTACAAAGTGTTATTTTCCGTCAACAAAAATCGACACTCTTTCTTGTTAAATTTCGATTTAGTCTATAAGTTATTATATTTTTATGCACTACTGAAAGTGAGAATTCCCCCTGTGTAACGCCGGTAGCGCACAAAAGAGCTCACGAATTTATTAAAAGATATGTCCTGTCATTAACTCAATCAATTCTACTTATATTGACAATTTTTATTAGAGGTTACAAACGATGATATTCATATAACATTGTATGCAGTAATCATGTTCTAGCCATTAGTCGAAAAAATAATCTATATCAGTTCAGTAACCGCTCTTCAGTATCAGTCTTTCCATTTGCGGTTAAAGTTTATCTACTTCAGATTTTACATTGAAGGGAAACCATTATCATATATGGATTGATGACTTGGGGGTCTCCTACAACCGCATCACACCCTTTGGTCGAACGTATTGTAAAAACGCACTCTTTTTCGCGAAACCTAATGTTAGAAAACAGGGATTAATCACAACGTCTATTTTTATAACAAAACGTTTTGTAATTTATAATTTATTATTGCTGAATATTACCACTGATTGTTTTGCAATTATTACTTTCCTTATATACATAATGTATAAGGAAAGTATTGTGACGGGGTCGAAAATTCGATTTCGAATTTTCAACAGGAGAGCACGTTTCAAGCATCCCTAATCACGAATCAAACATTTTTGAGGTGATGTCTGTGTGTGTGTATGTGTGTGTGTGTGCCAGTGAGTCTGTGGAAACGATATCTCCGAACGAATGAAACGATTCGAATGAAATTTAATACGAAAATCACAATCCGTGAATACTGGAAGCCTATTATTTTTACATGTAATCGAATGTACAGAACCCCCCCCCCCTAAATTTTCGAAAAAAATCATCAAAAAATCAAAACTTTTAATAAAGTTACGCAAATAGACATTTCTTATGTAAATTTTCATTAGAAAACGATTGACGTAAACTTTAGAACGCTAGCATAAACCGTTCTCGAGATATTGCACATTTTTCGAATAAAATTTTTAAGAAATCCCATAAATTAAAAAAAAATATGTTAACTGTTGAGAAACATGTTCACTTTTCATATGTAATATCATGCGATAAATTGGGTGACATCATTCTCGTGGATCTAGCTCGTTCCATTCATGAGAAAAGATACTTTGAGTAATACTTTTGTATTTGAAAGCCAATAGTCATTTATCTGCTATAAGAATAACTTATTTCTCCGTCTATAACGCTTGGCGAGATTTTGGCGACGAATTTGGCGGAATGTCGCCAACTTGGCGACTTTTTGAAATGTTTGCAAATAACGAAAATCTCGCCAAATGGATAAAAATGCAGATAAATCAATGAAAATGACGACTAATTGTCGAAAATTCCATATCTTGGAAAGAATATAAGTCTCTACTATCAGAAAAACCTACTTTTTTACTGTAAAAGTAGTAAATTTATTGATTTATATAAGGAAAGTCATGTGTTGCCCACATCAGATTTTTTTTCCTTATCTGTTTCCATTAATTTCTGAAGCTTTCTCTTCAGATTTTCACTTTCTCAAGCGCTTTTGAAAATATTATTCCTACCGAAAGCAATACTGATGTAGAATACTGTAGAAATAATTATTCGCCACCTCTCATCGTGTTTTCAATTAATTATTGACACATTATCTTTACGAAGATAACTCAAATTAATTTATAATTCTGTATTATAAATAATTTTACCTCATAACTTGGAAATTACACGAATTTTCGAGAATCATTATCTTAAAAAATTAATATCATTCTAAAATCCCATTTCTATTTTTCCTACAAATTAAAGTTCATGTAAAAGGAAAATAATTGTGAAGGCATAAAAATTTTGACTGTAGTAAATTTAAACATTTTTAGCATTTCTGGATATGAATCAGGCTTTTCTTTCATTGTCTGTGGGTAGAATATTGCTAGGAGAAATTTCTTACAATAATTTTAATAGATGAACGACAGAATTTTATTGATTTTTAGTTGTAGTTTATTAGTGATCTTTATGAAACAGCCAATACCTACAAAAATCACTCTCGCATTGAAGATATTCGCATCGGCGAACCTGTTTTGGGTAGTTTAACATTCATTAGTATGGAACAGCTTGTACCTGCTTGTACCTGCAATAAATTCTCCCGTTCATTGCAGATACCAGCATCAAAGAATCGGTTTCACTTTCATTGATGTTCTTCCACTCAGTAAGGTCGATCCTTGCAATGGCAATACAATTGCGATCCAATTGCAGATATCAGCATCGATGGATCAGTTTCACATTTATTAGTGCTCTTCAACACAGAATAGTCGATATTTGCTATGGCAAAATATTCGGGTGCTCATGGGTAATATCAGCATAGAGCCATCAGTTTCGCATTTTAAGTATTCTTCGGCACAGAATAGTTGACACATGTCATACTTACATACTTGATTTGGCTTCAAAATATAAAATATTAATTTACAAGAAGTATATTTTTATGTGAATAATAAAACATAGATCCACTAGAAAGATGTTACCAAATTTATTGCATGATGTTGTATTTGGAAATGTTGTATATATATATATATTATGATACTTACGATTTTTTCTTATTTTATTCGAGTTCATTTTTTTTTAATTTTTGATTCGAGACAGGGATACATTGAACGTTCTCCTCCGCGAAAACTTGAATTCGAATATATATTTTGATCAGTTCCAAATTTAAGCAAGTTAGAACAAATTAAGAAATAACTCACCGATATTATTATAGATCTCATAAAAAATTAAATGTTTACCTTTTCATAAAATCTCCTTATAAATTCAAACATTTTTTAAAGCTACCAGTTAATATGTATATGTTTTTCCCATTCTTTAAGCTTTCAATGTTTGACTCCATCATAAATAATATTGACTCAAATAGATCTCAACTTACAAACGAACTTTATTCTTAAAAAAGCAACAAATAACATTTTATAATGCGATCTGGTTGAGAGTTTCACAGGATCTACTGTAGGCCAACGGCCCTACCGTGCTGAAAACACCGGTTCTCGTTAGATCACCGAAGTCAGGCAGCATCAGGCACGGTTAGTACTTGGGTGGGTGACCACCTGGGAACACCGCGTGCTGTTGGCACATTTCGGGCGCGGTAGCCCGGTAGTTTGGGCGCTGGATTTGCACGCTGCCACAACTGTCGACGTGTTCATGCGGAGTACGATCACGTTAAACATGTGGGTCCGTAAGACCTTCCGAGAGGTTGATGGTAGGGGAAGGAGGGTACGGTCCCGGTGGATGCTTCCCCCACTGGGTTCCAGTCTAAATTGGGTGGCACTTCCCCGCCGTCCAAACGGTTACCTTACACCTTTCTGGTAGGTCGAACGGTCTGGGTCTCAACAACAACAGCAGGATCTACAGTGGGCCCGGTAGCCCAGTGGTTAGCGCGCGAGAATTGCACTCGGTAGGCCTGGGTTCGATTCCCGCCACTGTCAAACTGCCGCCGTGTTCACGCGGAGTACGATCACGTTAAACATGATGGTCCGTAAGTCCTTCCGAGAGGCTGGTAGTTGGGGAAGCAGGGTACGGTCCCTGTGGATGCCTTCCCCACTGGGATCCGGTCTAAATTGAGTGGCACTTCCCAGCCGTCCAAGCAGTTGCCTTACACCTTTCTGGTAGACCGGACGATCTGGGTCTCAACAACAACAACAGGATTTGCTGAGTGACTTCACGAATTGAACTGTTATAGGTGAGTTATGCACGCCACTTTTTGGTTCATTAACATTCACAAATCATAGGTGTTAACAGTTACCCCGGATGAAGATTATTCTTCATATGGAATCAGATAATTTTAATTATTCCTATAAATACAACAAATCAATACAATATTCTTCCAGATCATAAAGTTAGCAAAAAAAGTGGATAGGGGTTTGGGTGAGAAATTAAAATTTAAAATAAATGAAATGAGAAGAGAGAATTTGAAGTAAAAGAATGCATTTTATCAAACAGATAGTCTTGATATTTTTATTTATATGTCGTTTCAATTCTCTCCTTAAGTTTTCAATTTTGGCACTCGTACGCTTTTATCTATACCAGGATGCACACTCATGTCCAAAAGTCATAGTTGCTGTTTATGTGAAAATTTCAGGAAATATACATCGGAATGGAAGAAAACGCGGTATGCGGGTGTAAAAGGGATATAAAACAAGAAAACAATACAAAACAAGGATAATAAAGACTTTTATTATCCACAGAAAAGGTTGAAAGAAAAAGGGTCACAATACGAGTGTCAACCTCAGTGAAACAGAATGATTAAACCAATGTGATGCTACAGTTTAATAGTGTGCGGGAACCTCGGGCAGCCACGCATGCTGCACAATGATTTCCCATGCTTTCGATGATGGTTTGGATGAGTTGTATGCTCGAACAGTTCCAAGCCTCACGGTGAGCAGTTTTTAATCCCGCAACGGAGCTTGGTGGGTAGCGCACGCCTGCAAGTATGATGTCTCTTGATATCATTATAAACTATCATCTAGCACAGAGTAAATGTATCCGTTATCTAACTCAGCCTCAGTTTACATCTTCCTGAATCCTTCTATGTGTAGGGAGCCGGTGTCGTAAATGACAGCTTAGTACACCTATCGGCAAAATCGTTTCCTATACTGATAAGTATCAATGAAAAATAGTTTTCGTATTAAACTTCGTATTCAAGGAAGCTCAAATTATAGAGATGCTAATGTCCTGGCGTCAAATTTTTGTCCTCACAACAATAATTTTCCGTGATATATACACTGTAAGGAAGATAGAAAGCAAGAATATTCAAAATTCCAAATATTCTCTTGATTAAAAATAAACAATTTATATTCCATTCATTGTGTAGGCACTATTTGAAACATATTTTGTGTCACGAGTTATCATCAAAAACAATAAAATGTCATCTCATATCTAGAAAAATGTATGACATAATATATAAGAAAAAGTCTTTAATGTTTTATAGAAAAAAATCTCAAGAAGTGAGCAGAAAAAAAGCGTTACTTCAAATGGAATTTCCTGGGTAAAATGACTTTTTTTTCGCACACAGTTACAGCGCTTTTGTCACTCGTCTTCATATTAAACAAGAATTGCACAATGTACTTTTAGTTTACATTTTTTTTATTTAGAAAATTAGTTTTTATATGAGAATATGAAAGAATATGAAAGAATATGAAAGAAACAAGAAAGATCAATCATGCTTAAAGCATTGATTATGAAACACTTTCCAACTTCAATGCAATTTTATTTCAACATATCTAAAATGCAATATATTCCTCGGTAATATTTTAAAACTTCTCACAATACTACATTGATTTATTATATTTGAAAACTTAAACAATCATCGAAAAAAATGAACTTCATTCAAATGACGGCATTGAAATATAAATAGCCTGGTTTAAACATCTCTAAAATGTGATATATTACTCGGTAACAATTTTAGAATTATCATAATACCACGATAAACTTCATCGAAATTTAAAAACTTCATCGAAAACAACTGAAATTCATTCAAATGACGTCATAGAAAAAAAAATCTGTTGTGGGCAACACATGACTTTCCTTATATAATGAAATGAATTTACTACTTTTAGAGTAAAATAAATAGGTTTTTCTTCTAGTAGATACTAATATCCCTACCAAAACATTGAATTTTCGACAATTAGTCGTCATTTTCATTGATTTAGCGTCATTTTTATCCATTTGGCGAGATTTTCGTTAACTTGACAACATTTCAAGAAGTCGACAAGTTGGCGACATTCCGCCAATTTCGTCGCCAAAATCTCGCCAAGCGTTATGGACGAAGAAATAAGTTGTTCTTACAGCAGATAAATTGGCGTTCAAATGCAAAAGTATTACTCAAAGTATCTTTTTTCATGAATGGAACGAGCTAGATCCACGAGAATGATGTCACCCAATTTATCGCATGATATTACATATAAAAAGTGAACATGTTTCTCAATAGGAAATATTTTTTTTTTCTATTTTATATGACTTTTTGATAATTTTTTTGAAAAATGTGCAATATCTCGAGAACGGTTCATGTTAGTGTTCTAAAATTTATGTCAATCGTTTTCTAATGAAAAATTACATAAGAAATGTCTATTTGCGTAACTTTAATATTGGTTTTGATTTTTTGACGATTTTTTCAAAATTTCATTCGAAAATTTAGGAGGGTTCTGAACATTCGATTGCGTATAAAAACAATAGGCTTCCAGTGTTTACAGATTGTGATTTTTGTACCAAATTTGGTTCGAATCGGTCCATTCGTTCGTCAGTTATCGTCTCCACAGACCCACTGACACACACACATACTTTCACACACACACACACACACACACACACACACAGACATCACTTCAAAAATGTTTGATTCGTGATCAGGGGTGCTTGAAACGTGCTCTCCCGTCGAAAACTCGAATTCGAATTTTAGACCCCGTCACAATACTTTCCTTATACATTATGTATAAAATCTGATGTGGGCAACACATGACTTTCCTTATATAACGTAATGAATTTACCACTTTTACAGTAAAATAAATAGGTTTTTCTTATAGTAGATACTAATATTCTTTCCAAGATATTGAATTTTCGACAAATTTCGTTGCCAAAATCTCACCAGGCATAATGGACAAAGAAATAAGTTATTCTTACAGCAGATAAATGAATATTGGCGTTCAAATACAAAAGTATTACTCAAAATATCTTTTTTCATGAATGGAACGAGCTAGATCCACGAGAATGATGTCATCCAATATATCGCATGGTATTACTGAAAAGTGAACATGTCTCTCAAGAGGAAATATTTTTTTTTTTATTTTGTATGACTATCTGATAATTTTTTTGAAAAATGTGCAATATCTCGAGAACGGTTCATGTTAGCGTTCTAAAATTTATGTCAATCGCTTTATAATGAAAAATTACATAAGAAATGTCTATATGCGTAACTTTATTAGTGGTTTTGATGTTCTGACTATTTTTTCCAAATTTCATTTGAAAATTTAGGGGTCTTCTTAACATTCGATTGTGTATAAAAACAATAGGCTTCCAGTGTTTACGGATTGTGAATTTTGTGCCAAATTTGGATCGAATCGGTCCATTCGTTCGTCAGTTATCGTCTCCACAGACTCACTGACACAAACACACACACACACACACACACACATACTTTCACACACACACACACACACAGACATCACTTCAAAAATGTTTGATTCGTGATCAGGGATGCTTGAAACGTGCTCTCCCGTCGAAAACTCAATTTCGAATTTTCGACCCCGTCACAATACTTTCCTTATACATTATGTATATAAGGAAAGTAATAGGATTTTCTTATAGTAGATACAAATATTCTTTCCAAGATATTGAATTTTCGACAATTAGTCGTCATTTTCATTGATTTAGCATCATTTTTATCCATTTGGCGAGATTTTCATTAATTTGGCAACATTTAAAAAAAGTCGCCAAGTTGGCGACATTCCGCCAAATTCGTCGCCAAAATCTCGCCAAGCGTTATGCACTAAGAAAAAAGTTATTCTTACAGCAGATAAATGACTATTGGCGTTCTAATACAAAAGTATTATTCAAAGTATATTTTTTCATGAATGGAACGAGCTAGATGCACGAGAATGATGTCACTCAGTTTATCGCATGGTATTACATATGAAAAGTGAACATGTTTCTCAATAGGATTTTTTTTTTTTATGTGACTTTTTCATAATTTTTTTTAAAAATGTACAATATCTCGAGAACGGTTCATGTTAGCGTTCTAAAATTTATGTCAATCGTTTTCTAATGAAAAATTACATAAGAAATGTTTACTTGCGTAACTTTATTAGCGGTTTTGATTTTTTAACGATTTTTTCAAAATTTCATTCGAAAATTTAGGGGGGTTCTGAACATTCGATCACGTATAAAAACAATAGGCTTCCAGTGTTTACGGATTGTGATTTTTGTACCAAATTTGGTTCGAATCGGTCCATTCGTTCGTCAGTTATCGTCTCCACAGACTCACTGACACACACACATACTTTCACACACACACACACACACACAGACATCACTTCAAAAATGTTTGATTCGTGATCAGGGATGCTTGAAACGTGCTCTCCCGTCGAAAACTCGAATTCGAATTTTCGACCCCGTCACAATACTTTCCTTATACATTGTGTATATAAGGAAAGTAATAACACGCCTGGCTCTCTCTAAAAAAGCAGCATTTCATTCATAAATAATTTCCCATTCATGTCATTCATCACAATACTATAATAATTTATTTTATTTAAAAATTAAGACCATGGAGAGCTACAAGTAATTAAACTCTATGCTTAAAACTTCATCGCAAAAAATCGTCCTTCTCTCGGTAAAGTCAATGAATATTTCTTTCATATCAGCTATGCAGACTCCATGAGCTAAATTCCTTTGCGTTAAAAAAATACAGCAATTCCATACAACTCATCCTACATATTTTGCTGTTTACATTTCACATAAGTGAAAAATAGGCTTCGTTAGAGAAATAAACAAAGTTGGATGCTCATTTAAACTCAAATATATTGTCATTGCGTTGTTTCAGTATGTAGATGCACAGAATTTAAGCGAAAATAAAGAGGTTTTAGGACGAATACAGCACTCAATATGAATTAAAAATAACTTTAAAAATGACGATTTTGATGGATGCCGTATTATATTTTGAAGTTGGTCACGTGATCGTTTCATATCATGGTCACGTGATCGCTTCATGTAAGAGGTGTAATTATTATTTTAATTTTTATTTAAAAAACTACTGAATATATTTTGCAGAATTTTTTTTTTATATATTTTATGGAATAATTTGAATATTACCTAACATTTTCGAAGCAATTTGTAAATTTTAAATCCGCTTAAAAAATGTTTGAAAAATTAGGTCCCATAGGGTTTAATGTATTTCATTTTTTCAACCCGGGTTCAATCCAAAACTAATTGGGTGATATTATTTATTTATATTCCCATAGGTCCAACAGACCGTCTGAACAACATACTAAAATTTCATTTTGATTAAGTCATTTTTACGGCAGTTATCGTGCTAACGGACAGATAGACAGACAGGCAGACAGACAGACAGAATGAACAAAGTCATAAACACTTTTTACCTTTGTTGTAAAGTGTTTAAAATGCAATTTCGCATTTGAGAGGATTATGCGACTGATTGATATTGACACGATTTCAGTAACGCAAAAGTAGGCAGAAAATGTGACTACTCTGCAAGGCATGGGTACTTCTGCTACTGTTAACACTTAAATGAAACTTTATTTATAGAATATGTTTAGTACTCCCCGTACGACTGCATCTACAGCTGCGGAAAAAAAGGGACCGACCTCTGTTAATCGAGCATCGTTCATCGTAGAGAAAATTGAAAGATACCATTCGATTAGGAATAACATCCTCCACAAATTAATGTGCGTAAAATTTGCATAAGGGGTCGTCTTCATATCTAAACGCGCACAAATTTTGAAATTTTCAGTGGCAACACCCAAGTTTGACGCAATATTTCGAATATAACACTAAAAATTAACCTCGGATATTAAGTTTCAAAATATTTGGATGAAGTGTTTCCGAATTATGAGTATGTAAAGTTTCGAGCTCCTAATGTTAAATTAGCTTCGAAGACTCCCATTCATATCTTCTGTAATAATTATCTGCTTACGCTGATTATTTGTATGAAGTTACTACTAAACAACGCAAACACATTTACGTGATTTTTATTTTTGTGGAAATAATTTTTTTGTATGAAATATTGATTATGAAATCAATAATTGAAAAATATGAACACAAACCTGGACATGTTTTGATAAAAATCGATTCACAAAGACTTTTTACATGTTTATGTAAAATTCCAGGTGTTTCCTCCCTCTAGTTCTTTCGAAATGTTTAAATATTCAGCATCACAATGATTTTAGGAGTCTTATATTAGTTTTAAAAAAAGACTAATTTGAAAAAGTTACACTAATTGTAAGCTAATCTTTATTTAAGAAAACGGTCATTTAGTTTTACCCAGTTTTAATAAAAACTTTGTATAAACAGTGTTGTACAGATGCAAATTAATCAACGTAATTCTACTACTGTATTGAAGGGTGAAAACTTGTATTGTTATGAATTGAATAAATACATACACACACAAGACAACACCACACTCATCCATGAAAATGCTCACCCTCTCATGCAGGAATCGAACCTGCGATCCTTTGGCTGTGAGGTAAGCCATAATGCTGAATGTCAAGAGGGTAGTTCAATAATTTACAACAGTGCTGTGGTCAATCAACGAAACATCGCCCTTCAAATTTCTGTTTTCAATATGGAGCTGATCCCCGAAAATTGCACATTCCGGAATATTGAATATCTTCGGATATAAAGAAAAAACGTCGTGAAAATTTGAATTTGGACTAATTTTGGGGGTCTAGAACCTGTGGGTGACGTCAAAATTGGGTGTTGTCATTGAAAATTTCAAAGCTTGTGCGCGTTTAGAATTTAGGCAAATTACGCACAAATTTTACGCACATTAATTTGTAGAGGATGTTATTCCTAAACGAATGGTATCTTTCAATTTTCTCTACGATGAACGATGTTCGATTAACAGAGGGTTGGGCGTTTTTTTTTCAACAGCTGTACATCATATGGTAACAATCAAAATATTTTATCAAATCTTTTAAAGTGAAGGATAACACGCTATAATTTGAATCATTTGGACCCATAATACCGATTTTTCAAACAATTTCTGGTAAAATTTGAAAAAAAAAAGGATTCTAGCATGAGAAAGTCGAGTTCAACCACACACTAGTTAATTTTTTTTTTACTTGAACTCAATCACCATATTATTCTTTTTAAATTTAAGAAAGAAATATGTTTCTAGTATATGACTTCACTCACAAAAGGATGTAGTGGATTCATTATTGATCTAATGATATAGATCAAATTATCTCAGCTTATTTTCAATATCACACACTTCAGCACATCCGTTCCCGACCACTCAAACTGCTGCTGTAAGCCCAAGGACTAATCGAGCGGTCTGGGTCTTCCACACTTCAGCACATGCATAATGTAAAGATTCTCCAATACCGTCAACAACTGATAAAATTACTAATAAAGTTCACTAGATGTGTCTCATAAATTAAAATATGTTATACAATGAAGCACATTTGGATCACATAATGTCGTCTCATATCGCTACAATTGCATTTCTTCATTCAGAATCTTGCTTCAGAAACAAAGAAAAAGCATACCTGTTATTACTTTCCTTATATGCATAATGTATTGTGACGGGGTCGAAAATTCGAACTGAGTTTTCGACTGGAGAACACATTTCAAGCATCCCTGATCACGAATCAAGCATTTTTGAGGTGATGTCTGTGTGTGTGTGTGTCAGTGAGTTTGTGGAGACGATATCTCACGAACAAATGGCGTGATGTGAATGAAATTTGGTACAAAATTCACAATCCGTGAATATTGGAAGCTTATTGTTTTTAAAAGCAATCAAATGTTCAGAACCCCCTAAATTTTCGAGTGAAATTTTGAAAAAATCATCAAAAAATCAAACTCTTTAATGAAGTTACGCAAAGAGACATTTCTTATGTAATTTTTCCTTAGAAAACGATTGACACAAATTTTAGAACGCTAGCGTGAACCGTTGTCGAGATATTGCACATTTTTCAAGTAAATTTATCAAAAAATCCCATAAATTAAAAAATATATACTAACTGTTCACTTTTCATATGTTAATGTCATGTGATAAATTTGGTGACATCATTCTAGTGGATCTAACTCATTCCATTCACGAGAAAAGATTCTTTGAGTAATACTTTTGTATTTGAACGCCAATAGTTATTTATCTGCTATAAAAATAACTTATTTCTCCGTCCATAACGTTTGGCGAGATTTTGGCAACGAACTTGGCGGAATGTTGTCAACTTGGCGACTTTTTTAAATATTGCCAAATTAACGAAAAGCTAGCCAAATGGATGAAAATGATGCTAAATCAATGAAAATGACGACTAATTGACGAAAATTCAAAATCTTGGAAAGAATATAAGTATCTACTGTAAGAATAACCTATTTTTTTGTTGTAAAAGTAGTAAATGCATTGCGTTATATAAGAAAAGTCATGTGCTGCTCACTTCAGATTTTTTTATTGCATTTATGGAGGATACGCAGAGATCAATACACAGAGATTATTCATCTGGTGTTTTTCTTTCCTTGAATTTTTGGATATGCGTAATAATATATAACAGTAATTAGCAGAGTTGGATTTGATAGCATAAATATAACAAAATGGCGAGGGATATCTTGTTAATGAATCTATAACGTTTAAATTCTCATGATAATCAAGGTATCTGCAATATTACATTATATCTCATAAAAATGAGGATTCATTAAGATAAAACTTTTACCTATAATTTTGCATAAAGCAAAGCATATGACCATAAACAAAGGTAGAGGAATCATCCCTTCCCACCCTACACAATATTTTTTCGTATTCATTCCTCAAAATTTTTAGCGAGGTTTTGCGCACTGCACTCTGCAACCAATAAAAAAGTTATCAGCTTGACGACATGGGAATTAAGATTCTTCACTCGTGATGTCACGGTTCAGATTAAACTTTGAGACGTATTTCCAAGCCAGACTCATTATTGCAATTAAAAATAGTTTGTTCATTTTGAAGTGGCAATATCCAGACGTAAACAATCTGAGCAAAGATTTTAAATTGTGGTGTGTACGCAGGATCCAGTGATGTCCGATGAAATTTAGTGACTTCGTCGGAATAAGATGTGAGTTGCAGTTAACAAATGAGGTCCCTCTTGAGAGCCCGAGCAATATCTTAATTCCCATACGCCCTTAATTCCAATGTCGTCATATGCGCAGAACAAGGTAAAAATAATTAAGTCAGTCATACCCGGGGATGAAACCCCCTGGTTTTTAGAGTAAATGAGAGCTGACGCTCAACATTTTGATCTCAACTTCTCAACATGAAAAATGATTAATCTAGATATTAATGTTGTTACTTTAAATAACTTTAAAAAAATAATCTTGAACAGAGAATAATTAGAAAATTAATAAAAATGAATTGAAATAATAGAGTTTTAACGAACATTTTAAGGTTATGAATATTCAATAAATTTTATAGTGTTGAATGAATACGTTGCAACACTTTTCAGCGTAATTGGTATTGCCTTGTGGATCTTGTTTATCATTATGTAGCATTGAAAAAAGTAAATTACTTGCATTAAGTATAAAAAAGTCATATGCTACCTGTATCAGATTTTTTAAATTAGATCAACTGAATGAAAATCGTCTGCCAAACAAACACGTTCGATTTTATTCAGTTGCTAAGCAACACTTTTTCAAATCACTTTTTTCAAATAAAATTTCGGAAAATAATCATCTGAATAACGCTATTTTAATGGAATATTTATTTTTGTGTTTTTACTAATATCTAGATAATCCCTGGACCAAAGAACTCGAAACTTGGACGGAGTTACCTGCAGAGAAGTAGAGAATAACCATACCCAATTTAAAAAGAAATCATCGAAAACAGTAACTTTGTATAAGGAATAGATAGACAGACGGATAGATAAACAGGCATTCCATTTTAAATATATATAGATGGAACATAAAACACATAGATGGGAAAATAAAAATATCTTAAAAATAAATCTTTTTTTTGTAGCTTTCTATTCAGTCCAGAAAACATATAACATAAATTTGTCAAAATAAAGTTTTGTATTACTTTAACGGAGATTTTTGAAACATATTTTTTACCATCATGACTCGGAACTTTGTTTTCTGAAATCCTTCGTGCTTTTATCTACGTCACGCAAGGGGTATAAGAATTCTGTTATCACGTGAACACACATGCTTTGAAGTTAAAACACGTAAAAAGACTATATTTTGCCTGTCATATCTTTGTTGTTAGAGTCAAAGAATTTTTCGTGTGAAGAAATCCGAAAATAAATATCTGCTATTTATGTTCACGTGTTTATCGGCTAATGGCCACAACAGCATTGGCTGTAACTTGAATGTAGCTTTCTTTTGTGAAATTTATACATTGAAGTAAAAACAGCGACAGTGGCTCCATTCTGATGGAAGATTCTGAAATGTAAGCGTCCAGAGTGTTTATATTTTTCTGAAAGCTTTGATTTCAGGCAGATATACCCCAACCATAGATGTTATTCATATTAAACTCTGACCTGGGCAGTGCATGACTTTCGCTACAAACACATTAATTTTTCTTCTTTCTTTGTATTGCATAAATTTAAGTTTAATCGCGCACAAAACTCATTAAATGAATACTGTTTTGAAATTATATCCAATTTGAAATTTATTTTCTTTGCAATTTGAAAAATTAGTGCAGTTAAAAATGCAGTCAACTTGTCAAACTAAACAAGTTAAAGCGCAGTTTTTAAAATTACCCCCCAGCCCCTTATATTATTTGTGAGTAACATAAAAGCATGAAAATTGAGAAATTTAGCCATTGTACTTCAATTTAGTATAAGTACCTCCCAGAAACGAGTGTATTCCTGTCAGGCCCAAACGAGCTTGTCAAATAATATTCATAATCCAAAGAATACATACATACAGTACATATACCATAAAGACAAAGACATACCAAATTTTTATTTTCTAGCTGCTCCGGTTCTCAAGTTATCCAAGAAACGAATACGTTCCTATGGCGGGCTCAGAACAGACTGGACTGGTACAATTCAAAATCCAAAACATTAAAATATAGGTACCACGATAACAGAGATGTGCCAGATTTGAGATTTCTATTTTTTCGAACCTCGAATTATTCCCCTAAAATGAGTGCATTTATTGACGGGAATTGGACGGGCCAGCCCGAGGAAGTCAATGTGCAAAGAATTAAAATATACCACAAAAGACAATGCTACTAAATGGGGACTTTCTAGTTGCTCCACTTTTCGAGTTGTTCTCAAAAACGAGTAAATCCATATTTCACTCAGGACGGGAGAGCAAGATAACTGAATATTCAAGGAATTCAAATTTACCAGAAAAGAAAAGACAGAAACATGCTAAATTTACACTCTCTATCTGTTCTCAAATTATTTCCAAAAAACGAGTACATTCCTATAGTGGGCCCAGTGCGGGATGGGCGGATAAGTATGAAATCCAAAAAATGAAAATTTACCACGAAAGACAACGATATGATAAATTTCAGATTTCTAGTTGCTCCAGATGTCGGGTTATTCCCGACGCATGAGTATATTCCAAAGGCGGCCTGAGGAGAGACTTGGCCAATAAAGTTCAAAATTCAAAGATTGAAATATACCACAAAAATTAGAGATATACCAAATTTGAACTTTCTGGCTAGTACGGTTTTCTAGTTATTAATAAAAAACTACCGCGAAATTTCTTAAAATGACAACAAAAGATACAGGTATTAAAGATATACATTTTGCTCATATTTCTTCAAACCCTTCTGACGTTCCGTGAGTGAATTATTGTGCTTTTGGATTGTTAAAAAGAGAATTTTCTAAACGCTGGATGGCTAAAATAGTCAAAGGACTATAAAAATAAATGTGAAAGAGGAGTCAAATAAAATACCACTCATAACATTAAAAAAAGCTCTCTTATAAGAAAATATCATATAATCTCTCTTAAAAGCTCTCTCTTATATGCGCTCTCTGAAATTAAGACGTAGAATAATAGTCCAGTGAAAGGGTCAAGAGATAGAATAATTAAGAAATAAATATTGTTATTTCAAACCCTAATTATATTTCTTTAAATGTGTTCTAAAAATGTGTAAACAGTTTTTGTATATGACAAAAGTACAAATTCAAATATTTACATTACTTACAAAGTAAAACTATATTTTTTTTATTTCTATGAAAACGCATATTTTCGGTCTTACCACCCATCTGGCTTCAAATTTCTTTAAAGACAATTTAGTTTAGACTACAGAAGGCTGCAAAATTCAAGCTCATATTCGCAGAACCCGCTGTCATGTTGCGTTTTGAAAGTTAAGTTTGCTATCCCACTTAAGGTAAGAGAATTAATTTATCAGTTTCATGTTCCCAAAGTTAGGAGCACTTTAGGAAGTACTTTTAAAAGTACGTCACTTCCTATAAGATAATTCTGTGACTATAATTGCATGGTCATCACAGACTTAGACCAGTCTTTAAGAAATTTGATGCTGGTTGTTTTAAACGTTAAGAAATTCGATATCGACTACATGAAATCTTTGAAGTACCTGATACCAATAGAACTGAATTTACTAATCTGCAGAGACGCTAGCGAAAATTGTGTAGCAAATTTTCATCCTACCATTCCAGGCATTGGCTATGGTGACAAGTTCTGTTAAAGCAGGAAAGTAGTATATAGATGCTGTTATCTGAAATTTGAGCTCGTTCTAGAGCATTTCATTTCCTCTCAAATATTGTAATGACCTATCAAGCATTGTAATGACCCATCAAGTATTGTAATGACCTATCAAGCATTGCAATGACCTATCAAGCATTGTAATGACCTGTCAAGCATTCCATCAAGCATTGTTACGATCGATTTGAAATAAAATGCCAAAAGTCATATATAATTGCACTGGAATCATAGGGGATCTGCTTATGGATAATATTTGGAGGAACAACATGATTTTAGATAAATCCAAACTGTCTTATTAAATTTTAATAGAACATTAAAAAATATAGGAATTTTTCATGCAGTTTTTTTAAAGTTCCTTTCAAATAAAAATTTCATTTTGAGACAGCTTTTTATTAAATCAGCAAAACACATCACTCTAAATATTTTCCCAAATTAAGCAATGGATCCCTCTTTTCCAACATGGATTTATACCGATACCTTGACTAAATTAACTTGTTTTACTTGTGACATTATTGATTCTACTGAAGACAAGAAGCAACTGGATGTTCCCTAAATTGATTTTAGTAAAGCATCTGTACTTGTTAATCTTGTACTATTACCCTTAAATTAATCACTTGTGGTTTCAGTATTCATATATTGCCTTGGTTGTACTTATTGCCTTGTTCGTACATTACAAAAATATATTATTCTCTAAAGTATTTTGGCATTAACTCTAGATTACATAGTAATCCATCTGGTGTTCCTCAAGCTTCAAATTTAGACGCACTCCTTTTATTAATTTTTGTTAATGAAATACCTCGGATTTTTAAAACTGCCAAATGCCTCATGTTTACCGTTGATCTGAAACTCTATATGAAAAACAGCTCATTAATTTATAGTATTTTGCTACAAAATGATCTACATAAACTATATAGCTGGTCTGTCCTAAATAAACTTCAATTAAATATTTTTATGTGCTATGTTATGAGTATTGCTGGGGTCTGTATTATCCACAAATACAACTACCACTTAAATAAATTTACTTTATTCCGGTGTCCTTTTTCATTAATTTATATGTCACCTTTAATGCTTTATTTAATTTTCAAAAACATATTGAGAACACTGTTAAAAGAGATTATCAATAACTTCACCTTAAGACTATAATACTTTTGTTAAACCTATTTTAGAATATTGTTCAATGATCTAGGATCCTATTTACCATCTACATTCTCAACAAATCGAAGTTGTGCAAAACAAATTTTTAAATGCTATTAATTAAAGAATTTCCTGTTATTACCATATGATATGCATGCAAGTCAACTTAGTAAAAATTCAATTTAGCGTCTTGAAAAGAAGAAAACGGTCCTGTATCTTGTTTTACTATACAGTTTTAAATAATATTGTTTATTGTCCTATATTGCTTTCTTACTTGCAGTTCCCTATACCTGTTACCAAAGTAGGCAAAAAATTGTTCCATAATACTACTAGTAAACACAATAAAAGAGCTTTTCTATCTATAAATTTATTGATCTCCTGAATACATACTGTGCTGATATTGATAGTGCGTGTTCGAGTCCTGGAAAAACCAACAATGGGAAGACCGCGAATTTTGCATGCATATACCTACATAGTTGAATTTTAGCAAAACAGGACCTCTTTCATAAAACTTCGATTAAGTTTGTGAATTATTGTATTTGTTATGCACTTCTGAAGTTAAAATATTTCTTCATTATGGGCAAAGATTTAATTAGCCGAACCGCTTTTCAACTTTTATGTGATTAGTTTCTGGCAGTAACGTCAAATATAGACGAGGAAGGAGTTATTGAAGCACTAGAAACATGGATATGAAACAACAAGTACTAAAAGTATAAATATTTAATCCTAAACTTGACGACAACGTTGTTAGTATACTTGGGACAATGTGGAATGTTGATAATTATATGCCTTATTTTTGATTCTCACAAAAAACACAGCGTTCCACAACTATTGTTGTCCTGAACATGACAATTAATGTGTGGTTATTGTTGCAGAACAATTACAAGTCTTATTGTTGCAGAACAATTATATGTCTTATAGTTGCACAACAATGATATGTCTTATTGTTGTAAATCTCTATATTAAAAATTTCAATACGATATTTTGTCACTACATTGCAAATAAAGAGCAAGATGCACAGATATGAAATTTCACATATAGACTAACATGAACCAGTAGATGTGTCAGCTGCACTTAGAATTTTAATTTAGGCCTTAGATAATTAAATATTAATTAATAATATTTTGCATTCCCAGTATTAGAAAAGATTTCTTTGGTCGAACAATTCAAGATTTCATTTGCAAACGTTCTAATGAATTCGAAAACCCACTAAAAGTCTCCAAGTTGGAGATATATCGCCATATCTGACACACATGCCCTGAAAAGTATGGCAACCCTACTTTCATATGATACCAACGGTTGCCCGTATAGGTTGTTTCCTAGTTGATAAGCGAAGTACAGCCTAACGTTTTATATATTCGTACCAATGTAAATTTAAAATATAAACTTTTGATAATCAAGATTGGCACCACGTCTGCATACAATGGACAAAACCAAGAACAAAATGTTTCTAAAAAACGAAAGGTCTTTTATTTAACATCCTAAAAGACGTACAAAAATTGTTAAAAACAGCCAGAGCATTTTCGGACGTATATACGCCCTTCATCAGTGGCTACATGAGAGTAAAAGCATGGAATGTTTATATATAGAGAGACCATTTTAAAAAAAATTTGCATAAAATATAAAATGATAAATGAACATAATAAAATAATACAAGAAATATATACAGAAATTACACAATAAGTTTAAACGCTTACGAATTTTAAATATTACAAGAAAAGAACTAATACAAATTTTAGAAAAACGTCAAGCATGATATTCCTGAGAATGACGTCACAAAAAACTTTTAAGAGATTTGAATTGCATAGAGTCGAGAATGAGTCGCCAAGCATAACTTAAAATTTGAACAGGATCAAAATTACAAATTGATTCACGGTAAATATAAATAAACAGGGATTCATGAAGAAGAATACTACGTGGATACGTGGATAAAGAAGAATACTACGTTACAACGAACCAAAAGGAAAGTTTTTTCAAAAACGGGAAGAAATTTATCATTAGCCACATATTGAGCAAGAGCCGTAGAAAGTTGTAATTTTGATCCGGTTCAAATTTTAAGTTATGCTTGGCGACTCATTCTCTACTCTATGCAATTCAAATCTCTTGAAAGTTTTTTGTGACGTCATTCTCAGGAATATGATGCTTGATGTTTTTCTGAAATTTGTTTTAGTTCTTTTCTTGTAATAGTTAAAATATTCGTAAGCGTTTAAACTTATTGTGTAATTTCAGTGTATATTTCTTGAATTGTTTTAGTAAGTTCATTTACCATTTTATATTTTATGCAAATTTGTTTTAAAATGGTCTCTCTATATATAAACATTCCATGCTTTTACTACTCATATAGCCACTGAAGAAGGGCGTATATGCGTCCGAAAGCGCTCTGGCTGTTTTTAACAATTTTTGTACGTCTTTTAGGATGTTAAATAAAAGACCTTCCTTTTCTTAGAAACATTTTGTCCTTGGTTTTGTCCATATAAACTTTTGTTCAGTAGTTGTGAATTTGTGCAGTCATTTTTATTTTAGAACTTGGAGGAATGTTGATGTAAAATTTTTCCACAATCTATATACTTGGACTTCTTGATCAAGGCATTTATTATATAAACATAACTCAAGAAAAGGGAGAGAAAGAAACAGCAATATGTCCATCCTTTTTCAGTTCAAAGAACTATATGAAAAGGTTATTTGAAAAAGAAGTTTATAATAACATTTAAAATTCAAGCAGCCCAAACAGAAATTTAAATGCCGAAGAACTAAAGAAGTATTCGAATCTCTCTTTAAAATACCAAATTTGTATACATATACTCTCACATTTAAACAAAAGATTCCATCTTTTTTAAATAAGATTTATTCAAATTATTTCCTTGCATTTAACTGAGAATTTCTATCGTATATTTCTCGCAACATCAGTCTAAAAGAAACTTATAAAAAAGTTTCTTCAGAGTAAACACACATTTCGAAACTTAGACACGTGTAAAACCTATATTTTATCTGTAATATTTTTATTTGCTGTTTTTAAAATGTTTCTGCACTTTATGTCCCGTCAAAAGAATTCTCAATAATGGGGTAAGCATATTTATCTTCGTGTTTAAATTCTTTTTGATTTTGCTGCAGCATAGAATAAAAATCATAAAGGAAATATTTCTGATTTTTTTCGAAAGTTATTTTCTGGAAAAGTTGTGGAAAAATTATAAGTTTGAGGAACAGTAAATTTCGAATTACATACACACACAAGAACATAAAGTCTACTAAAAACTATCTCAATTATTAAAGATATATGTTTCAAAGAAACTGCCTATCCCACATCACACTGACATAGAAAAGTAATACATAAATTGATGAAATAGGGAAAAGTTGAAAACTGATAAATATAGGTCATTGAGTATAGGTAAAATATGGTTTACATATACTTTATTCAAATATCTAGTCACGAATAATAGCGATACATGGGGTAAATATTAAAAATTTCAAAATGGAAAGAAAATAAACAACTTACCAGGAGATTCATTCGTCTGATTTTTTTTTTTTTCGAAAGTTATGTGCTAAAAATTTTTAAAAGAATTACGAGTTTTAAGAGCAGTTAAATTACAGTAAATTTAATATCACACACACACAGTTTACTAAAAACTATCTGACTTATTAAAGTTATATATTTCAAGGAATCTGAATATTCCATATTACACTGGTATCCAAAAGCAATGCATAAATTAAAAATAGGGTGAAATAGAAAATGGATAAAAATGGGTCATGGATTAAATGTACTTTATTCGAATATCTAGTCATGCATAATAGCGATACATGGGGTAAATATTAAAAAATTCAAAATTGCAAGATAAAGAACAACTTACCAGTAGATTCATTCGCCAACTTAAATATTTCAAAATGGTGTATAATTACACCTTATAGCTATGCCCGGCCGTGTAAATTGATGCTCTATGTCCTTGGTTGAGTCGAAATGTCTGGGTCTTCAACCTTATAGCTATGCAGGAGTCACAGCGGCGTTAAATGTTGCTTATTAGAGTTTTAATCAAATTCTGGAGCAAATTAAGCTATTCATGTAGGGGGACAGATCGAAACTCTGGGGAAGTTCTGAGAGGGGTTTGCAGACTTCTCTCCAATACAATTCAAATTCGGAGAATGTTCTGGCCATGACATGCGCTGAATATCTACACATTCGAGATACTCATTGAAGGTAATAGCCCCATTTAGGCGGCATTATCGTTTATGAAAAAGCATTCTAGGTTGATAGCGCCCCCAAAATTTATCCCATAAGGTTCCAAAATTTCATCCCTGTATTAATTTGAATGCACAGATCACCAGAAAAAATATGAAGTAAGTCTATTTGATATATATATATAAAGAAATACAATCCCAAAAAGTATGAAATAAAGAAATACAATCCTAAAAAGTATGAAATTCAAGAAAGAGAAAGGCGCAAATTGCCGCACTATCAGAGTCTTGAAATATAAGATTTAAAATGAAAAAAGAAAATATATAGGAGGAATGATTGTGTTTACAGGGTTGCTGAAAGTTTGAGGGGGATTGTGACCCCTATTTCCTGGTTAGAAGCTAGCTTTCACTTCATGAAAACGCTCCCAGAGACTCTGCACGCCCGAAACAACAATCGATCATGCCCGTGGGGAAAAAATGGCCGAATCCCAGACAACATAAAAATGATCAAAATAACAAAAAAATTGGAAATTTTACTAACCAGCAAGACGAGAATCATGGAAGAGTTGCATAAAGCGTATAAACTTCGAATAGGAAAGCATACATAAAAAAGTCGTGTCTAACTTATAGAGCCATCTGGATGTGAAACAATCAGATAATCCTAGGTAAGAGTTGAGTTGTATTGTATGATGTCGGATAAATTAACATAATTTTTATCACTATAATTTCTGCAAAAAACATCATAATAGTGCTGTACAAAGCGGAAGGGATATGATTGTTCCCGAGTTCCGTTGATTAAATGCATCATGCATTTATTAAATTCTGTAATAGATGAGTTTAATAATCTGTATCTGTTCAAGTGATTTACGATTAAATTACGTTGTACGTTTAAACTCAAGTTGGTATTCCAGTGGGTAAAATAATTGATCTTGCAGTCATATAGATGTCTCTTGTCAAATAATGTTATAAATGTTAAATTATGTTATAAATTCGGCCATTTCTTCCCCACGGGCATGATCGATTGTTGTTTTGGCCGTGCAGAGTCTCTGGGAGCGTTTTCATGAAGTCAAAGCTAGCTTCTAACCAGGAAATAGGGGTCGCAATCCCCCTTAACCTTTCTGCAACCCTGTAAACACAATCATTCCACCTATATATTTTCTTTTTTCATTTTAAATCTTATATATATATATATATATATATATATATATATATATATATATATATATATATATATATATATATATATATATATATATATATATATATATATATATATATATATATATATATATATATATATATATATAAATATAATTGAAAGATAAATCCTCTGAATTTGCGAATAAATCTTCACCGAAGTCAGATTCAGAAAAATTCTACATTAAATCATTAAATCAAGAATACCGCCTTTTATATTCTCATTTCCAAGATCATTCCTTCAGTAATATTTCCATTACCATCTTAGACATCGTAGTTAAATATGAAGACCGTCTGTGGTGGGAAAACATGCACATAATGCAACGCAATTTGATATATCCATATGGCTCAAATTCATTGTTGTTTAACAAATTACATATTAGTGAATTTTATAATTCAAACATTAATAAAGTTATTGTAAATAATTGCAATAAAAACACCCGTAGTAGATGGTTCAGAAGCAAAAAAAGAGAAAAACAAAGTTTTGACGAATACAAAGATTCTTTTAGCCAATTTATACAGTATCTTTACAACTATAATGATCATAAAGTTGAACACATTAAACAAAATGTTTTGAGCATACGAAGAATATATATGATAAAAATATGGAACATATGGTCTAAAAAAGTTGAATTATGGTTTGAAAGGGTATTGACTTCCTTACAGAAGTTAAATATCGCCACCTTAAGTGACTGGTTGAAAAGACGCTCCAAATACCTATGTTTTGAAACATTCGCGAAGGATCTGGACAATTTTATATATAGAATTTCAATCAAATATAGAATTCCTGATGGTACCTTCAACAAATGGCGATCTATGATTATGTATGATTTTAAATTTTGCTATAAAATTTTTAAATCTATAATGATGGTGTTAAACTAAACATGCAGAAACTCAAGAAATTACAAGAACAATTTATAATTACTTATACAGATAAAGTTGCAGGAAATTATGCATTCACCTGTAAATACCTATATATCAAAACCCTGCGAACCAATTATGCAAATGATGTATTATATCGAATCGTGGGATCGCCAACCATTGTGATTACCAATAGGATTAAAGCCTTATACCTAAAAGCCGGAATCAAGTATACAGGAAGTGTAAAGTACCCGTATCTAATAAATATACCAAAACTACATAAAAACCCTATACGATTCAGACCTATAACAGTGGGCTTTAATACATACTTTACCAAAGCAAATACTATACTCCTTAACATCCTGAAACCTATTATGAAAAAAATTAATAATAATGGATCCTACATCATTAAGAACAGTAATGAGGTCATTGATATCTTAAGGAGTCACCCAGCAAGATTATACTTTAAGACTTATGATTTTCAAGAATTATTTAATAACATTGATCTTAAGGATCTATATAAACTATATGAAAAATTTGCAATGAATAACATTATCGAAATCAACCTATACAGATCTTTAATCAAGATTGTTATAAATGAAAACTATCTTTTTAACGGTTTGTCATTCTATCGGCAAATCAAAGGCATCCCCATGGGAGGGGGATGCTCATCTATATTAGCAGATATTTATCTTAATCATTACGAAAATCAGTCACACATTAATAACGAAGTATTATATCTCCGTTACGTCGACGATTTGATCATTGGTTACGAAGACGAACACTTTCAAATGGATTTCAATTTCTATCCTGCTAATTTAACCTGTGAAGAAAATCCAAGTGATAATAAAAATGTGGTATGCTTTTTGGATCTGTGTATAGATTTCAGCGATCACAATCTTTTAATTAGCATTTATGACAAAAGAAAAACCTACAAAATACCTATTACAGGAATAATACACTGGAATTCTAATTTGTACAGGAATATATTCAGAAATATTTTCATTGGAGGATTAACCAGAACGAAACATATTGTTAACACGAACGAAACGTATTGTAATGTTACATTGGGAATTTTGAAAATAATGACAACATTGCTTTGAGCAATGTATTTAGATCTTGAGGAAGTATTTTAACTATTGACAACTCAGTGATTTCATTCCATCTATTGATACTTCAGTTTATTTTACTAATCCATTTATAATGGTCTTGTGATAATTTTGATTGTCACTCCGAAGGTCGGCAACAGTCGGTGCTGGCGTCTAGGAGTGCAATGCCGCGGCATCAAGGACGTGCACGTTGTTAACTGGGGTGTAAGGTCACTACCCCTTACCGCCAATATGTAAGCACCTTACACTGCTCTCTTTCTCTTAATTCCTTTGTATCCTTAATATTATATATATATATATATATAATGATTCCAAATACCAATGTACCCCTTTTTACTGTTTCAGTTCGTGTATATGTAAGGGGTTATAATGTAGGTACTCCCCATATAACATCACGTCGATTGTCACGCAAATGAAAAAGAAAATTGGATTAAAACTGCAAATAAAGTGTAATTTCAAACTATTGTCCGTGTTATTTTTTGCTATTAAACTCAATTTAATGAATTTTTAAAGAAAGAGAGCGAAAAGGAATTTTTGTCTATACGGAAAGTCATGTGTTACTCATAGCAGATATCTTTTATATCGTAATATAAAAGACGGATCGGTTTAAAATGCTCGAAATAATTATATTTTTGAAAAATTTATTTAAATGTGCATATTTATTGCATGGATTCCGTTGAAAAGTTAAAAGATGATTTTTGAATCTTTCTGATGATCTCAAGATGGAAACTCTAATATTTTAAGTCACTAATAATATTTTAAGTCACTAAAATAATATTTTAAGTCACTAAAGAACTCATTTGCGTGAGAATAACCCAAATTCGCCTTAAAATGTGAAATAACTAAACCACTAATTCGAAATTTAAAGACATAATGCCGAGGTACACCTATTCGGGACCTGAAGTACCTCAATTTTATGGTCTTACAACGCTTAGGTATCCCGCTTGCAAACTGCACAGACAGACACGCACACTTGTTCCTTTACTTAAGATAAAGCATGGTCTTACGACGCTTAGGTATCCCGCTACAAACTGCACAGAAACACACGCACACTTGTCTTTAAGATAAAGCATGGTCTTACAACGCTTAGGTATCCCGCTACAAACTGCACAGACACACACTCACACTTGTCTTTACGTAAGATAAAGCATAGTCTTACGACGCTTAGGTATCCCGCTACAAACTGCACAGACACACACGCACACTTGTTCCTTTACGTAAGATAAAGCATGGTTTTACGACGCTTAGGTATCCCGCTACAAACTGCACAGACACACACGAACAGTTGTTTCTTTACGTAAGATAAATCATGGTCTTAGGACGCTTAGGTATCCCGCTACAAACTGCACAGACACACACGCACACTTGTCTTTACGTAAGATAAATCAAGATCTTACGACGCTTAGGTATCCCGCTATAAACTGCACAGAAACACACGCACACTTGTTCCTGTTTT
The DNA here is from genome assembly GCA_951213105.1 of Amaurobius ferox. Taxonomy (NCBI): domain Eukaryota; kingdom Metazoa; phylum Arthropoda; class Arachnida; order Araneae; family Amaurobiidae; genus Amaurobius; species Amaurobius ferox. The sequence continues at coordinate 6,028 of CATNUR010000008.1, read as the reverse complement.
CGGGCGCGGTATCCCGGTGGTTTGCGCGCTGGATTTGCACGCTACCACAACAGCTGCCGTGATCATGCGGAGTACGATCACGTTAAACATGTGCGTCCGTAAGTCTTTCCGAGAGGTTGGTGGTAGGGGAAGGAGTGTACGGTTCCTGTGGATGCCTCCCCCACTGGATTCCGGTCTAAATTGGGTGGCACTTCCCGGCCGTCCAAACAGTTACCTTACACCTTTCTGGTAGGTCGGATGGTCTGGGTCTCAACAGCAACAGCACACTTGTTCCTTTCCGGCCGTCCAAATAGTTGCTCAAGTCCATTAGATGAGTCGGGCGGTCTGGGTTTTCAACATTTGTTCCTTTACGTAAAATAAATCATGGTCTTACGACGCTTAGATTTCCCGCTGCAAACTGCACAGACACATACGCACAATTGTCTTTACGTAAAATAGATCAAGGTCTTACGACGCTTAGGTATCCCGTTACAAACTGCACAGAAACACACGCACACTTGTCCCTTTACGTAAGATGATCTTATGACGCTTTGATATCCCGCTACAAACTGCACAGGCACAAACGCACACTTGTTCCTTTATTAAGTAAGATATACTTATGTTAAAATAAATATTATGTTACTGTTACAAACTTGTAAAAATGCTCTCACTGGAGTTCCGTTTGAAAACCAGACAGCGAAAACATCCGTACACTCAACCTTTCCTATGACGTGAATCTAGGGTTGTCAAATACTGAAGTTCTGAGGCAGGTTGCCAGATTTTGTGGTTAATCTTCAATTTGGCGACATTTGGTGAATTTCAAAGTTTCGAGAAACACCTCGAAATATTGCCTATTCTACGAGATATGAGAAATTTCTAGAAATTACTATAGTGTCCATAAAAGAAGTCGTCACTTGTTGGAGAGCAATTGGCTTGATAAGAGCTACATTGATATGTAATGTTTTCAATGTTTTGGGAATAGGCTGGTTTGTAAAATTAACAGAGCATTGAAGTGCTGTTTTATTGTTCCTGTTTATGCTGTGCTTGTAAATAAACGTATTAGTTATCCAGAAATTTGGACTCATTCTTGTATCCTAGAAGTTCACACACGATTTCAGAGGATACGCCGTAACATTACTTTAATGTGGGCTTTTGAAACGAATATTCTTTACTATCACTTAGAATAAATTTTTATGGAAAATGTTGTCCTATAGGGATCCAATGAATTTCAAAACTCTGTCCCGACAAATTTGTGGGTCATATAGCAAAAAGATACTTAGGAATTTCGAAAGCATTTTGCAATCGAAAAAAATATATCATATTTTAAGGAGTATATACAAAATACTTCATGCACGGAAATGGATTTTTGATGCAGAAGAAATTTAAAAATATATTCCAATATATTTATTCTGTGCTGCAACAAAATTCAAAGAGTAAGTACGAGAAGATGAATAATCTGCCATCTACGAACCATCATGAAGCTCTTTACATATTGCTGGTAATTTTTGGAAAATCTTACCAGCAATATGTAAAGAGCTGACAGTCTTTATCTTAATATAGTCTTTATCTTAATAGAAGTTACATTAATAGAAGTTATATAGTCTTTATCTTAATAGAAGTTACAAGTTTTGAGCATACATGAAAATATGTATATATTATAAACCATTCTTGGCGCTAACTGGATGGGAAATTGTGTATATGGGGCAAGACGTGAACATAGTGCTAAGGGAAAATATTGCCAAGGGTGTTTCGTGCAGTATTTTGAAGTGACTGTGGAGAGTTCACTTCGACGATAACAGCTTTCATTATCGCCCCAATAGCTCAACGGTAGACAGTCGGCTGACCAATTCGTAGATCCAAGGCTCGATTCCCGGATAGCTCAACCGCAGTGCGCCACTTGACCAGTTCGAAGATCCAGTGTTCGATTCCCGGTTGGGGCAGCAAGACTCCTCACAAATGTGTTCAAATTACTTTGTATAAAATGATGTCGGGAGACTTGAGAGTGGACAATCCATCACGGATGTGCGAACTGCTTTCTTTACATCTCTCCACTCTTCTCATTTATGGACATAATTCCAAGCAGCTCCGTCGACTTCGTGGGTTCGGGACACTTTTTGAACCCCCAATAATTCTGTTGTGGGTTCGAGACACTTTTTGAATCCCCAATAATTTTGTTGTGGGTTCGAGACACTTTTTGAACCCCAATAATTTTGTTGTGGGTTCGAGACACTTTTTGAACCCCCAATAATTTTGTTGTGGGTTCGAGACACTCTTTGAACCCCCAATAATTTTGTTGTGGGTTCGAGACACTCTTTGAACCCCCAATAATTTTGTTGTGGGTTCGAGACACTTTTTGAATCCCCAATAATTTTGTTGTGGGTTCGGGACACTTTTTGAGCCCCCAATAATTTTGTTATGGGTTCATGACACTTTTTGAGTCCCTAATAATTTTGTTGTGGGTTCGAGACACTTTTTGAACCCCAATAATTTTGTTGTGGGTTCGAGACACTTTTTGAATCCCCAATAATTTTGTTGAGGGTTCGAGACACTTTTTGAACCCCCAATAATTTTGTTGTGGGTTCGAGACACTTTTTGAATCCCCAATAATTTTGTTGTGGGTTCGAGACACTCTTTGAACCCCCAATAATTTTGTTGTGGGTTCGAGACACTTTTTGAATCCCCAATAATTTTGTTGTGGGTTCGAGACACTTTTTGAACCCCAATAATTTTGTTGTGGGTTCGAGACACTTTTTGAACCCCCAATAATTTTGTTGTGGGTTCGAGACACTCTTTGAACCCCCAATAATTTTGTTGTGGGTTCGAGACACTCTTTGAACCCCCAATAATTTTGTTGTGGGTTCGAGACACTTTTTGAATCCCCAATAATTTTGTTGTGGGTTCGGGACACTTTTTGAGCCCCCAATAATTTTGTTATGGGTTCATGACACTTTTTGAGTCCCTAATAATTTTGTTGTGGGTTCGAGACACTTTTTGAACCCCAATAATTTTGTTGTGGGTTCGAGACACTTTTTGAATCCCCAATAATTTTGTTGAGGGTTCGAGACACTTTTTGAACCCCCAATAATTTTGTTGTGGGTTCGAGACACTTTTTGAATCCCCAATAATTTTGTTGTGGGTTCGAGACACTTTTTAAACCCCCAATAATTTTGTTGTGGGTTCGAGAAACTTTTTGAACCCCCAATAATTTTGTTGTGGATTCGAGACACTTTTTGAATCCCCAATAATTTTGTTGTGGGTTCGAGACACGTTTTGAACCCCCAATAATTTTGTTGTAAGTTCGAGTTTAAATCTAATTATTGAACCTACTCATGGAATTGTTACCAATTTATGTGATGAAAAAGACAATTTTAATTTCAACATTAATAAAACATTACTATTTAATCACTGCAACTCAATTCAAATGTTTAAAAATATTATCCTTAATCAACTTTTTAGAATTTATAGATAATCAGATAAAAAATCTCATGCTAAGCATATTAATAATTTAAAAATTACTAGCAAATTATATAAATATCCAGCATATTTAGTAAATGATATTGTTAAAAAGTTTGGATTAGCTGAGTATTCATGAATTCTCTTCTTTGTATCTTATATTGGCCAGACATCAACATTCTCTTGATTTATTATTACATTGTTTTTACATCCCCTTAAATATTCGCCTCACTGTTTTCAGTTCTACGCCCCACTATTTTGCAGCTCTTACTGTAAAATACTATATTTTATTGCCTTTTTGCAATACTGTTATTCGTTTCACACGATTGGTAACAGTGGATTTCTACTTTCAAACTTTGCGATTGGCAACACTGGTCTCTTCAATTTTGGGCTTCAATGGTTAGCATATTTGCAGTTTTTTATTCCAGATATTCTTGTTTCCTTTATTATTTTTCTATCTTTATGTGTGTGTTCCAAGCTATCAGAGTTTATAGATATTATCTATCTCTAATATCAGAAACACACATTTGTGTTCATTTTGATTCAATACTTGGACATGACGAAGAGTTTTTTCCGAATAAACAGTTCCTTTATTTGGGCCTAGAACTTATTCACATGTATAGATTTTTGCCTCCCCCACTGGGTTCCGGTCTAAATTGGGTGGCACTTCCCGACCGTCCAAACAGTTACCTTACACCTTTCTGGTAGGTCGGACGGTCTGGGTTTCAACAACAACAACATGTATAGATTTAATGCTCAGATGTTATTTGTTTTTCAATTATTGATTCTATTCCATTGAGATTTGTTGATTATCTTTAGCTTGATGACTAGCAATTTGCATTTTTTTCCATTTGATTGATAATTTTCTATTGAATACATCTTTTTATTATGTAGGCGTCTTTTAAAGTTAGGATTTTTGAGTTGCAACGTCTCTCTATTCTATCATTGGATTTTCAAACTATTATATATGTATATATATATATATATGTGTGTGTGTGTGTGTGTATAGTATATATATTTATATTTACATATTATATATTTACATATTTGTATATATATATATATATATATATATACAAATTTCCAAAAGGATCGAATGAATAAGGAAGTGACGTCCCACAAATTGGCCGTGGGGGGTTGTGACCGTGGGGGGTTGTGATATCACTTCCTTATTCATTCGATCCTTTTGGAAATATAAGTGGCTGAACAGGTATGGTTGCAAAGCACCATACATATTCAAATACTGTGTAAATATATTTTTATTTCAAACACTAAAATCTTTACATTTGTAATATTATATATATATATATATATATATATATATGCATGTATATATTAATATATATATATATATATATATATATATATATAAAGTAAAAGGCAATAGCTGTCTGTGTGAAAGCCCCAGGCCGTCCGGCTCGTCCAGAGGACTTAGAGCAACAAAATGGACGACCGGATAGCTGTCTGTGTGTCGATCTTATACACTATAGGCTCAGCGACAGTGGGTCGCAGAGCTACGAAATTTGGCAATCGGAGACCCGGGGGGGGGGGAGGGGAAGGTGACACGTGAAAACAGATTTTTAAAATTTGAATTACTATTTTTGTTATTTAATGTTTTATGCGATTTCGACAGTTTTTGTCCCTTTCACCCCTTTTTTCTCCACCATCCAGACGTCGTTGAAAAAAACAAATCACATGATCGGAAAGAGCAGACAATTGCGAGTAGAAATACATCAATTTTAAATCTCAGGTATACATTCTAATATTTTTTAAAGATTTTAAAACAAAGTTCACTTTCGACTCAAATAAACGAACTTTCCCTTGGCCTAGGGATGATTAAAAACTGAATAAATGTTTGCTTTTTAGACGGTTTTTGGCCTAGGGACAATTAAAAACCGAATTAGTGTTTGTTGGTATCTGGCTGATATATATTTGGGCCATGCTCTTGAAACCCATGCGAATATCCTAATGAGGATATTCGCATGAGTATTAAATTATATTTTCAAGTGTCATCAGTGATTGCTTTTTATACGGTTTTTGGCCTAGGAACAATTAAAAACCGAATCAGTGTTTGCTTTTCATAAGGTTTTTGGCTCATTATGCTGGATTGAATTGTGCCGATGTATTGTTTTCATCGGGTGGTGGGGACCATAATGAAAAACCTGATGAAATAAAAAAATAAATAAATAGAAAATTATGGAAATTGTCGCGGTGCATTTATGCATCGGGGGGTGGTGGGGACAATCCTTAAAAAAAACTTTTTTTCGCTAAGCAGTATCGCTAAAGCAGCATCGTTATTTCTTAAATACTAAATTCACATTCAACAGCACCAGTCTCAAAAATACTTTCATGTCATTTGCAATGCAATAATAAAAATGCAGACAAACGGATACAATTTCATTTATTTAAAACAAAAAATAGAGGAGCATACCTCTATAAAAAAAACATAGAAGCAGCTCATCCCGGCTGTGAGTACACATCAAAGAGATCCCTTTCCTAGGGTTACAGGTACAGAAATCCTCAGAATCTCACAGTTCACAAACATTAGAATAAATTCACTTTACAAATCAGTTTTCAAGAAACCCCCCCCCCCCCC
>CATNUR010000007.1:15000-36897 GCA_951213105.1 Amaurobius ferox | reverse complement strand
TGGGAAAATAATTTTTTTTTAATTAATTAGAGGAATTTAAAAAAAATTGTTGTTTTCTGCCCCTGGCAAGTGCTGTGTTCCAGATTGGATTTAATTCAACGTTAGTAAAACCAGTTGATTTACTTGGTTTGATCTTTGTATTTAAATGATGGACAGTGGGATCTCTTCTGCCATGACGGAAGATATTAAGGTTGTCTACAAAGAGATACAAGAACAGATTCAAAAGGATCTCCAAGATGAACACATCAAATTTCATGAAGGTCACTCCATGGACTGGAATTTCATTAGGAGAAATCTTGAAAAATTGCCGACAACAAGCCCTAACCACAAATATCTGTTTTGGGGCCTCTTTCGTTTTCTGATGGACATTTTTGACTGTTACAAGATTGACGATTTGTGTCTTGTGGAGGACGTACTACAATATGCGATCTATGCTAAGAAAGGCTGGTGCGCACTTAGTTTTCCTTCCGAAAACCAACTGAGGCTGTGGTTCGAGCAAAGCGGTATTTTCAGGAACAAAAACCACCTTACGTTCGAAAAAGTTGACGATGTTACGAAAAAGCTTCCTACAAATTTGGAGGGGACAGATCTACGGATGAATTGCTCCATTCACTTTCTGAGGAGAGTCCCATACGCGTGGTCGAGTCATTTAAGAAGAAATAAGATGAAATTGATGGATATTTCGCTTCATACTGTTTGGAAACGCGCTCGATTCGGTGAGGATTATTTACTTTCGATTCTTCTTAAGCACGGTGTCTTGTACCTGAAACCTACAATGTATCATCCGTCAGTAACATGTATGGACTTCACCCTAATTATGCTATGGTAAGTGTTGACAAATTTTATATGTTAATTTTGAAAGTATTAAATTAATTTATAATTCGTGTAAAACTAACTTGAGGATTAGGAGTATTGCTAGCATCCTCTAAATAATATAATCAATATATAAAAAACAATTTGATCATTATAAACACATATTTTGTCATTTAAAACAGGTGATATGATATAGAATTTATAAATTCCTAAAATGCTAATTCCAGTTAATAATGTATATAATATTTTTTTGTCTAATTTGGAACTGCAAATCTTATTACTATGACAATTATCGCCAAATGGGCGTATAAATTAACTAGAAGTGCAATAAGTCGTTAAGGATTCATCATCCCCCCCCCCCCTCTAATCATCTCAATAGAGTGTTCATCTATTTGGTTTTCAATATAATGAAAAATATATATAGATATATAAATGTTTTCAAAATTCTGCTATTTATCGAGAATGATTCGTAAGAGCGTTCCAACGTTGATACTATTCAATTTCTTACGAAAATTACTTATGAATAGTCATTTATTCAACATTACTAAACATCCTGTTTTAAGGGTGAGCGTCAGTAAATGTTCTGTCCTATCCGCGCTTTGTTAACTTTCGCGGCACACATATTTCGCCGAAATTCTGCTCAAACAGTTGCGAAATACTTTCTGAAAGATAAAATGCAATGCCTAGATTATATTAAAATTAATTTAATGCCCCCCAAAACATAGAATATATATTTCTTATTTTAATCCAAAATAGTTCTGGTGCTGCCATCTGTTGAAGACCCAGACCGTCCGACTCGTCCAGAGGACTTAGAGTAACCTGTTGGACGGCCGGGAAGGTGCCATCTGTTGTCGTAATTTAATTCATACCGATTATTTTTATTTTTTAATGAACATTTTTAAATTTCTATTCCTTCTAATACAGTATTAAATACAACAACAGATCATATATAATAATGCCACAATCACGGAAAGGTAATGTATCATTCTATAAATTTGATAATGGATCTGAATGTACATCACTGAGGACTGCAGTTTTGTCTTCAAGTTCCTTTGCCTTCAAGACCAAGTTCAATTACGTTTCCGTGATTATGGCATTTATATATGATCTGTTGTTGTATTTAATAGCGTATTAGAAGGAATAGACATTTAAAAATGTTCACTAAAAATTAAAAATAGTCGGTATGAATTAAATTACGACAACAGATGGCAGCACCAAAAATATTTTAATTTAAAATAAAACATATATTCTATGTTTTATTGGGTATTAAATTTAGTTTTAATATAATCTAAGCATAGCATTTTATCTATAAGAAACTATTTCGCAAGTGTTTGAGCAGAATTTCGGCGAAATATGTGTGCCGCGAAAGTTAACAAAACGCGGATAGAGCAGAACATTTACTGACGCTCATCCATAATGATATTTTCAAAAATTCATTCGTAACTTAAGAGGTCTTCCGATTATTCGATCGCATTTAAAATCAATTGGAGTCCAGTATGTATTCATTATAGTAATTGTACCAAATTGCATTCGGAATGCTTCATTTGTTCGTGAGATATCGCTTCCACACACTCATGGCCATGCCACACTAACCTATACAGTCATCGCCTCAAAAATGTTCATTTCGAGTTGAAATGTACTCTTCCGTCGAATACTCGAAATCGAATTTTAGATCCCTTTACAATACTTTTCCTATACATATAGAGAAAGTTTTCCTTTGTATGTAGGAGAAGAAAAAATTAAGACAACATCTTTTATATTTGTAAAGTAATCCATAAATTAAATGCACTTAGTTTGCTATCAACAGATTTTTTTTCGAAAAGAAATTCGTCTCGGAGGCAAAGTTTAGGTTTAATTTAACAAAATGGCCATTTACGATTTTAAAAATTCGTAAGTTTTAAAGCAATTCTGAAAAATCAGTGCAGAGTATGATAAGGAAGCAAACCTCTGTCCAACGACTCGAGCATATGTGTGTGTGTGTGTGTACTGTCTCTAGAGGGATATCTAAAAGTTGTACGGCCATGAAATTTGCTACACACAACTACTTAGGTCTTACACACTACTATCTACCAAGACCAAGACGCTTGTTTTAGAAGACCCTTTGTCGGAGACACTCATCCCAACATCGAAAATAAGGTGTCGAACTACTATCTAGGTACTACTATGTAGGTACTTCAAGAACCGGATAGGTGCACCACTACTCTATTATTATTTTTTATTTCGAATAAGTTTTTTAGTTATTACTTTCCTTATATACATAATGTATAAGGAAAGTATTGTGACGGGGTCAAAAATTCGAATTCGAGTTTTCGACGGGATAGCACGTTTTAAGCATCCCTGATCACGAATCAAACATTTTAAGTGATGTTTGTGAGTGTGTGTGTCAGTTAGCCTCTGGAGACGATAACTGACGAACAAATAGACCGATTTGAACCAAATTTGGTACAAAAATCACAATCAGTAAACACTGGAAGCCTATTGTTTTTATACACAATCGAATGTTCAGAACCCCCCTAAATTTTCGAATGAAATTTTGAAAAAACCGTCAAAAAATCAAAACCACTAACAAAGTTACGCAAATAGACATTTCTTATGTAGTTTTTCATTAGAAAGCAATTGACATAAATTTTAGAACGCTAACATGAACCGTTCTCGAGATATTGTACATTTTTCAAAAAAATTATCAAAAAGTCATATAAAATAAAAAAAAAATAGTTCATATTGAGAAACATGATAATTTTTCATATGTAATACCATACGATAAATTGGGTGACATCATTCTCGTGGATCTAGCTCGTTCCATTCCTGAAAAAAGATACTTTGAGTAATAATTTTGTATTTGAACGCCAATAGTCATTTATCTGCTATACGAATAATTTATTTCTTAGTGCATAACGCTTGGCAAGATTTTGGCGACTTTTTGAAATGTTGCCAAATTAACGAAAATCTCGCCAAATGGAATAAAAATGACGCTAAATCAATGAAAATGACGACTAATTGACGAAAATTCAATATCTTGGAAAGAATATTAGTATCTACTTTAAGAAAAACCTATTTTTTTTTACAGTAAAAGTAGTAAATTCATTACATTATATAAGGAAAGTCATGTGTTGCCCACATCAGATTTTTTTATATTTACATCGATTTTCGCCGATATTTACACATCCTAAAATATTATCATTTTGTTTTCATTCTGGCATCATCCGAATAGAACGAAAATTTATCTTTCAAATAAACTTTGAATGAAAACTGTTTAATTATTAGACAAAATTTTGAAAAGTTTTTTTTTTAATACTTTGTATAAAAAAAACCTTTTCGAGCGTTTAAATCTTTGCCGATTAATATATCAAGATATAAGAAAAAAATGGCGTACTATACAAGGATTATAATTCAACAGGAGCTCCTTAATATATCACAGATTATTTGAGAGAAAAAATAATTTCTTCAACCCATGTGTTGATTAAGTACATACAGTATAGTCCAAGATTTTTTAATTAACCCAGCGATTCCCCATTAGTTACGAAGCGGGCTGTTTTCTGGAGCATTTTTAGTTTGCTTTGTAAATCCCAAGAAATGCCGAGTAAACTTTCTGGTAAATTAGTAAATCAATCCTTTTTAAAAGAAAGGATTTCACATTCTGTAACAAAGGCAGATGTTTTACAAATATATATATATATATAAATAAATAAATGTATATATATATATATAATATATATATATATATATATATATATATATATATATAATATATATATAATATATATATTTATATATATAATATATATATATATATATATATATATATATAATATATATATAATATATATATATATATATATAATATATATATATATATATATATATATATATATATATAATATATATATATATATATATATATATATATATATATATATATATATATATATATATATATATATATATATAATATATATATATATACATATATATATATATAATATATACATATATATATATATATATACATATATATATATCTATATATATGTCTATGCGAAATAATGGAACGTTAAATCTTTGGGTCCGAAAATCCTTCATTGAGGTTGAGTGCAGAAGGGGGGTACCGTCGCAAGAAAACATTGAGAGCATTTAAAGGTTCGGGTTGTGGCAATAAATTTGGCGAAATATTGACAACTTGACAAGTCCTGAAAATATTTCAAATTTTGAATATTGGCCAAGAGCTTCAAGAATTATGTGATTTTGCAAGAACTTTCCACCGAGATCATATAAGCTGATCAAAATCAAGTAAAAGTATTTACCGAATTCCATACAGAAGACAATGTATAATTTTTCATTATTATAGAACAATTCTGGTAGATACGTGCAAAAAGTTTATATTTCCGATCTGAGCATCGTCACTTTGGCTTGCGAAGATATTGATAAGATTGTAGTGCAGTATAAGGTAGAGCGTTGTTTTGATGGAAAATTGATCCTGGGAAGCTTAACACCATAAGCAGAACTATTAGCTGCATATAAAGGTCGACGCACATGCGAGCCGTCACATTGACCTGCAGCACAAATAGAAGTTATCGGCAGTTCATGGAATTGCCTCCCAGACTCTCACACCAAGAGTGCTGACCATGTGCCGCTAGACACCAACTGGGGGATTGAAACTGGGCAGCCATCCTCCTTGCACGTATGAGGCGGATGCCAGCACTAAGAGAGAAGCTGGATTCGCTGGATACCTCCAATTGGACTGTCCAGGCTGAGAGAGATCGGTACCAATTGCATAAATCTAGATCATTAACAAAACCCTTAAAACGACATTTTCAGAGACTGCCGGGTATAGCTTAATTTTTATGGATATACATATTTTATTTATTTATTTATTTTTTGCAACAGAGTATGTTTTTGGAAATATAATTTGGGCACAAAATCTGGAAATAATATTTTTTATTTTCAGCATTTTTAAAATGATTGATAATTTTTTTTCTAATGTTACATTTTTCTCTTTCTATCAGTGGCCGTCGATTCGCCGCTTTAAATTCGAGCCGTTACCAGTTCAATCCTCGAATCGTAACAGTATTAAGAGGAGTCGAAATCATCGCCGGAAGCATGTTCTCCAGGGAAAACAACATTCCAGATCCGTGCATTAAAGCAGTCTCCTGCTTCATGAAAATCTTCGATAGTATTCCTGAAACATTCATAAAAGTCCAGGAAGTCAGAGAAGTCCTAGAATACATTGTCCGAGGATATCCTGAGGAATTAGACTCTTCCATGGTGGAACCGTTCTGCGAAGAATTCGAAAAGAATTTCCCGGAAAGTACCGGCCCGCGGACACCGAGGTCACTTAAACATCTGACCCGATGCCAGATTCGGGAATCTTTAAGAAAAGTGTTCGGTTTACCATATAAAGTGTCTTTATTACCAATTCCAATACGTCTGCAGAAGTACATCAACCTTGAGTTGTAGTTTGATGATGAATGTAAAGGTATAATTGTGTGTATAATAAAATTTTATACAATCGAAAAAGCAATTTTTTTATTTTACATACACATAATTCTTACAATCCTTAAAATATTTTAGAGCCTCCAAAATTGCGTTCTCATATTGCTGTATAGTGAAAATAATTTCCCGACAGGATTCGAATCAATGATTTTGTAGATAAGGCCCTATTAAATTAGTAGATAAGACCTTCAGAACGTATTCCGACATTCGTATTGTCTCACTTAACATTTAGTGCCTGTCTGTCTGTCTATCTGTCTTCATATCTTTCTGATGTTTACTCAATTTGAGAGCATCTCAACCTTTATACGAGCCTCCAAACAAACGTGACTTAATTGTATTTTTGAACCTCTGTGCAATTAAATTAAATTCAAAATCTTATAACAGAATTATGAAAAAAAGATCTAAATATTGAACGTGCACTGTAGAGGCAAACTGAGTTGAATGTCTTTACAAATATATTCCTTACAAAAAAAAAAGTGAAAAAAAAAAAAAACGAATACACAGCAAGTAAGTAATTCTGATGTGGGCAGCAAAATCATGAAAGTGCAATCTGGATCAAAACATATTCCTAAAATATACAAAATATATCCTCAAAATTTCGAAATTTTTATGTATGACACCAACTTTAGCAGCAAGAAAAGAAATATTTCGAGCCATCTTTCTCTGTTCAGTTATAATTTTAATAAAATTCCGTTTAGAAATAATGAGTTAATTATAACCACTACAATTATTTTTTTATATTCCACTTTCATTGAAATATCTAATGCCCGTAAATTAATTTTTTTGCATTGATTTGAAATTTTAACAGTATATTTATTTAATGTTTAGAAGCATTAAATTATGGAGAGACTAGTTGAGTCAGTCACATATTACTTTCCCAGTACATACAGTTAGGTCAAGAATATGTAAGATTTTGCTTTTTTCGGGGAGGGGGGGGGGGGAGTATATACTTATCCCCAAGTGTTCGTCTATCTGTCACGCCTGTTCTGACGAATAGATAGAAACTTAAATTATTACTCGGGTCATTTGCTTGATAAAACCTTTTTTTTTGGGGGGGGGGTCGAATTCTTTCAAAAATGTTCATTTTAGAAAGTTCTAACTACCAAACTCGAAAATTCGAGTTTTCGACGGGAGAGCACGTTTCAAGCATCCCTGAACACGAATCAGACGTTTGTGAGATGATGTTTGTGTGGGTGGGTGGGTGTGTGAAAGTATGTGTTTGTGTCAGTAAGTCTGTGGAGATGATATCTCGAGAACGAATGGAGCAATTCAAATGAAATTTGGTACAAAAATTACAATTCGTGAATACTGGAAGCCTATTGTTTTTATGCGCAATCGAATGTGTAGAACCCCCCCCCCCCCTTAAATTTTCGAAAGAAATTTTGAAAAAATCAGAACTTCTAATAAAGTTACTCAAATAGACATTTCTTACCTAATTCTTCATTAGAAAACGATTAACATAAATTTTAGAACGCTAGCATGAACCGTTCTCGAGATATTGCACATTTAAAAGAAAAATATCAAAAAATTATATAAAATAAAAAAAAAATATTTCCTATTAAGAAACACGGTCACTTTTCATATGTAATATCATTTGATAAATTCGGTGACATCATTCTCGTGGATCTAGGTCGTTCCATTCATGAAAAAAGATACTTGAGTAATACTTTTTAATTGAACGTCAATAGTCATTTATCTGCTATAAGAATAAATTATTTCTCAGGCCATAACGCTTGGCGAGGCTTTGGCGACGAATATGGCAGAATGGCGCCAACTTGGCGACTTTTTAAATGTTACCGAATCAAAGAAAATCTCGCCAAATGGATGAAATTTACGCTAAATCAATGAAAATAACGACTATTTGACGAAAATTCAATATCTTGAAAAAAAAATAAGTATCTACTATAAGAATAACCTATTTTGTTTTTACTGTAAAAGTAGTAAATACATTACATTATATAAGGAAAGTCATGTGCTGCTCATACATCAGATTTTTTTTACATTAGAATTATTTTACCCGAAAATTATTTTTTTTTTTGCATTGATTTGAAATGTTTACAGTTTATTTATTTAATGTTTCGAAACATTAAGCTAAAGAGGTTCTAATTGAGTCATTTTCATTTACATATTACTTTCCCAGTACATACAGTTAGGACATGGATATGCACGATTTTGCTTTTTTAGGGAGAGGTGTGGGGGGGAGGCAGTACATACTTATTCCCAAGTGTCTGTCTATCTGTCACGCCTGTTCTGACGAATAGATAGAAACTTTAATTATTACCCGGGTCATTCGCTTGATAAAACCTTTTTTTTGGGGGGGGGGGGGGAGGAGGGGGTCGAATTCTTTCAAACATGTTCATTTCAGAAAGTTCTAACTACCAAACATTTCTAAATAGAAAATTGTTGAGTAACATACCTCGCCACAATATTCTGACTCGAAGTTCAGTGCCAAAATAAATCTTTTTATAGTAGAAGAAAATACATTTTTAAATTTTAATTAATTGCCGCACAGCAAAATTTTCGACTTTTCGAATAAAACAGTAACTCCACCATATAAAGTGTCTTTATTGCCAATTCCAATTCAGCTCCATAAGTATATCAACCTTGAGTTATAGTTTGATAATGAATGTAAACGTATGATTATATGGATAATAAAATTTTATAAAATGGAAAAAGCAATAATTTTACTCTTATGCGCATAATTCTCATCATCCTTAAAAGATCCTAAAAATTCCTTAATTGCCTTCTCATACTATTGTTACAGCTTTACTGTTATTGCGTTTTTATACTACTGTCTCTTCTAGGCACTGTACTACTGTAGAGAGAAAGAAATTTCTCGAAAACATTTGATTTAAAAGGTTTTGCGGATAATACGAATAGTTCTCATCATTCTTAAAAGATCCTAGAAATTCCTTAATTGCGTTCTCATACTATTGTTACAGCGCTACTGTTATTGCTTTCTTATACTACTGTCTCTTCTAGGCACTGTACTACTGTAGAGAGAAAGTAATTTCTCGAAAACATTTGATTTAAAAGATTTTGCGGATAATACGTATAGTTCTCATCATTCTTCAAAGATGCTAGAAATTCCTTAATTGCGTTCCCATTCTAATGCAATGTATATACTTATATTTTTTTCCAAGATATTGAATTTTCGTCAAATAGTAGTTATTTTCATTGAGTTAGCGTCATTTTTATCCATTTGGCGAGATTTTCTTTGATTTGGTAACATTTAAAATAGCCGCCAAGTTGACGACATTCCGTCAAATTCGTCGCCAAAATCTCGCCAAGCATTACAGACGAAGAAATAATATATTCTTAAGCTCGCTTTTATACCCTCAGTACGCATTTCGGCCAGTTTTTGTGAAAATATCTATCTCTGTGCGTATTATGTGTAGGCGTTGAGGACACAATTACACATGAATTAATAGGCATATTGCTTACAAGTGTTGTATGTAAAACACATAGAAAGAAAAAAATTAACTTTATGTCGTATTTAATAATTCTCATGATTTGAGATCAAATTACTCGAATTTTTACGGGTTTTACAGTATTATATCTTATGATGAACAATTTTAATAACATGGACACTAAAAATAGCATTATATTCATGAGCTAAATTGATAATTTGATATACACTATGAGTTTGAAAAACTGAAGAAAATACTCTTCTATATAGAAGTATCTATATAAATAAAATTGAAACTACATATGTTTATCTGTTTGTTTCATCATCAGGGAAGAACCTCAGTAACAAATTTAACTAATGTTTGATAGATAGCTTCGGTATGTATGGGTCTACTTAACATTTTCGAATCCGTCCGTCAATCTGTCATGTTCTTCTGACTTTTCCTCACTTTAAGAGCGACCCAATCGTCATTTGAATCTCCAAACTAATGTGACTTAATCGTTTTTTTTTCAATCTCTCCAGAATAAAGTTCAATTCAAAATCTCATGATGGGCCAGATTTTTGTTTGTGCTTTTACTTCTAAAATTATGGATGCTTCAAAAATCAGTAATATAAAGAAATAAAATGTTTTATCCGAAGACAATATTAAAACAAGAAAGATCAATCATGCATAAGCATTGATTATGAAACACTTTCCAACTGAAATGTAATTTCATTTAAAAATTTCTAAAATGTGATTCATTCAGTGGTAATATCTTTTACATTATCACAGTACTACAGTAATTTATTATACTTAAATATTTAAAACTGTATCGAAATATAAATCATCTGATTCTTTATGCAAAATCAATGAATATTTCATTCATATAACTTGTATTCCAGACTCCAGAGCTAAATAATTTTGTGTGAAAAAAATTCAGCAATTCTTATGTAATTCATCTTACAATCGTTTGAGATATTTGCATTCTGCATATGTTAAAATTAGGCTTCCTTGAAAAAATAATAAAAGTTTAGGGATCATTTAAAATCACAACTATTGTAATTGCATAGGCACGGAATTTAGATACACAGATAATACACAGATAATATATATGTGTATGTGTATGTACTCAAAGTATTGGAATCATGCCAAAGATCGGAACTCGAATTTTCAAAGGATCTACACGTTTTGGGACTTCTAGAACACGAAAAAACTACTTTTAGGAAGACGTCTGTGTGTGTAAGGGTGTATCTGTGTATGTTTCTGTGTGTCTGTGTGGATATTACATCCACTCTAATTGAAAAACTACTGGACCGAATTTCATACAATTTGGTAGGTATGTTTTTTGTGGGAAATCCTGATGTTCATTAGATTATAGTACGATTCGTAATAAAAGAATATGCCTTCTTTGCGAAATGGCCGCAGAAATTGCCTTTATCCACTCTAGCTAAAAACTAATGAACCAAATTTAACAAAATTTGGTGTATAATATTTCAATAACCGACAAGTGATTTATATACCAAATTTAACAAAATTTTGTATATAAGTCATTTGTAGGTTATTCTAGTACGATTCGGGAAAAAGGAATGGGCTATTTTTGCGAAATGGCCAGCAAAAATCGTTATATATAAAAATAAAAGACTACGTGTGCTCAATTATATCAATTAAATTCCTATTTTATATGTGATTTTTGACAACAAAAAGAATAAGACTAACCCCATTACTCTAGGACTAGCCGTTCTTGAGATATTCTAGTTTTTTCGCGTTTTCGCTACGCCACCTTTGACAATAAGTCCAGCTATCAAATGAGAACCAAATTTAAGTTTAACGTGTAAATTCAATGTCATTTAAAATACTTATGTTGTGCAGATAAACTCAAATTATCATTGAATAAATAAAGAGAACGAATATGAGTCTGCAGAGAAAGACATGTGCTGTCCACATCAGATTTTTTAACAATATTACAACAATGATTTATAGAAGTGAACGGGGATTATTTTCAGGCCATTTCGAAAAAAATGTATGATCTATATTTAAAGATCCATCAAATTTTTGTCGAATAAAATGTTCAACAAATTTAAGCTGTGTACCAAATTTTAACTCTCTAGGACGTAGGGAAGTGCATTTAAAATGCCATCAAATAAATTTATCATGAAGAGTAATATAAAATTTAAAAAAAAAGAAAAATTGTTATCTACCAAATTTACTTTAAAATATGAAGCCACTCCCATATGCAAAACGTTTAAACGTAGTAGTGTCGTACAAGACAGAGCACCAGGCGCGAAGCGCCTTTAATCTCCAGTTTCAATATGTGGTTCTTATCGTCAAACTGTGACATTAATTCAGTGACCCTAATTGGAGGTTCGAGGTTTTTATTTACTACTTTTTATTATTTGTCCTAGCTCCTAGTGTGGCAGTTTGTTGCACATTTAGAGTTTAAGCAGTTTGGGGGGTTGATGCAGATCTAAGGGTTACCTAGCGTTTTGGCAGTTTAGAGTTTAGAATATTTTTTTTATAAAATAAAAGTCGCGAGTTTTATTTAAAAATCAGATGTTTGAGGTGGGATCTTTTAATTCCGATTATCGATGTTTAGAACAGCGCGGGGTCTCTTACGAGATTTGGCCTTGCGATGATCATAGTCATGCAGATTGAATAACAGTTCGTTTGGGACGGATGGCAAATTTCTGTAAAATTTAAGCGCTAGCTTTTTAATTTGGGCTCTAACAGTTTTTATTTTGAAGTCATTCCTAATTACCGAGTTTCTTAAGTACCTGGGAGCTTTCCTGATAATCCGTAGGATTTTGTTTTGTTTTGTCTCTAGGAGGTCTATTGTAGTTTTACAGGCATATCCCCATACGGGTGCTGCATACAGCATTCCCGGGCGGATGACCGATTTATAAATTAGAAGTTTATTTTGATAACTTAGATTTCCGTTTCCTATCATTGGGTATAAGGCTCCTGTGGCCATGTACGCTTTTTTGATTAAGTTCGTTACGTGCTGTTTCCAGGTTAGGTGGGAATCTATCGTTACACCTAGGTATTTAGTAGATTTTTCCGCTTTTAGGGCATGGTTGTTTATGTACAGAGGCGGCGGAGGTTTACGTTTTCTAGAGAAATAAATCCAATGACATTTATTGGGGTTTAATTTTATTCGCCATTTTTCCAGCCAAGTTTGGAGTATGTCTAAGTGTTGTTGTAGCTGTCTGTGCATTACTGAGACATAGGGGTGTTTTGCAAGTATCGCACTGTCGTCTGCATAGAGTGCCAGCTCTGTGTTTGGAGTCCTAGGGATGTCGTTCAGGTATATGTTAAAGAGTGTCGGGCCCAGGATAGAACCTTGCGGTACACTACTTTTAATGAGCTTGGGTGTAGATAAGTTACCTCCTACTCTGACTTGAAAGTGTCTGTTATTTAAGTATGAGATTAAAAGTTTGACAAGAGCGTCAGGGACTTTTAAAGTGATCAATTTGTACGCTAATCCACAGTGCCATACTTTATCAAAGGCTTTTTGTATGTCCAGAAAAATCGCAGCTGTGGGTGTCTTGTTATTGAGACCAGAAGATATGTACTCTACCACTCTCAGCAATTGATGAGTGGTGGAGTGCTTTGGCCGAAATCCAAACTGCTCCGGAATGATAATGTCATTCTCACTAAGGTGCGTGTTCAGTCTCTTAAGAATAATTTTCTCAGTAATTTTACTAAGTGTCGGTAGCAAGCTAATTGGTCTGTAGTTGGCTGGAATTGTGGCATCCTCACCAGGCTTATGGATTGTTATAATTATCGCTTCCTTCCATTCTTTGGGGAAATAGTTTAGTTTTAATATTTTATTTATTAAGATAGTCAAGTAACATATTACGTTTAAGGGTAGGTTTTTAACCGCAATATTTCTGATTTTGTCGTGCCCTGGGCTTATACGGTTTTTGAGATTTTTAATAATTTCTACTATCTCCTGCGGGGTAGCTGGGTCAATCTCAGCCGTTACTGGGGAATTCCTGAAGTTATTTAAAGTTTGACTAACCATTCTTAGGGTGTCCTGACACATTAGATCGTGGTTTGGTTGGAATTGTTTTTCATAATGGCTTGCGAGCGCCTCGGCTTTTTCCTCGTCTGAGTACGCGATTTTAGCACCATCTATTAGTGGCGGGAGCTTAATTTGAGGTTTCCTGAGTCTTTTTGCGAATTGCCAGAGCGATACGTCTTCTGGGCTAAGGGATTCGATTAGTTCTTTATACTGTTGCTGCTTTTCTGCGACAATTTTTTCCCTGACTTTGCACGTGAGTCTGTTAAGCTCCCTTTTAAGGGCGGGGTCTCTGTTAGCCTGCCATGTCTTACGTATTCTATTCCTTTGCCTGACTAATTGTTTGACATGGTGGGAAAGTGTGGGCATTTTTGGAGACTCACGATGTGTTGTAGCAGAGGCAATTGCTCTCTTGATTTCTGTTGTGAGTGTGTGCGTGGCAGAGTCAATATCCGCCGTGCTCATTATGTTAGGTACTGCTAAGTGCGGCTCGAAGAGTGCTCTTTTGAATACTTCCCAGTTGACCCTCTCTTGTCCCAAAGAGGCTGGAAGAGGCGTGTTCAGGTCGAATGTCACCAGTACCGGTAGATGATCCGAGTCAAATTCATCCAGGGTACTAATAGTGTGAGCGTAATCTATGTTCCGCGTTAGGACAAAGTCTATGAATGAGCCGTTGGCGCCTGAGAAGCAGGTTGGTGTCGACGGTACAATAATGTTAGTGTTTGTAGTGTTCAGCAGTCTGTGTATCTGTGTACCGCGTGAATTGGCTCTCCTACAGCCCCACGCTCGATGGTGTGCGTTGAAGTCGCCTGCGAGTATCGTGTTTGGATATTGCGCGAAAAGCAGTTCCAGTTGCGCAGCTACATCTACCCTACTCATATTTTTGACATATGTTGAGGTTAGGATAAACGGGCTGGTATTATTAATTTTAATTTTTATACTAGTATTTTCTATACTTTGAAGATTTATGCTTTTTAGTTCCTCGTGAGGAATATTTCTTTTAATGTATATTGCTGTTCCTCCATGGGGCGTTCTAGCATTAGTATTTGAGCTAAGATTATGATAACCAGAGTAGTTGGCTATGTTTAGTTTTTTACTTTCTCTAACTTTAGTTTCCTGAATTAATAAGGCGTCTACTTCATTTTCGTTCACATAATTCCTAAGTTCATTTATTCTTGGAGATATGCCGTTCGCATTCCAAAATATTATTTTAAAGGATTCTTTTTGGGACCTAGCCATGACGGGTTTGATTCTCACTGTTACTTTTAAAATCCGCGATTATTTTAAGGGCCTCAAAGACCATTACCATTGGATCGCTCTTTTTTTGCACTAGTTCTGCGAACTGCATCAACAGACGTTTTATGTCGTCTAGATTAAACATGCTGATAAATCCTCTGATGAGGTGGAGGATATCCTCCATCTTTTCAGCATCAGATATATCAGCATGTTCAGTCTCGGCTTCCATTTCCTCAGCCTCAACCGCGGTTTGCACTTTTTTGTGAGTGTCCTTTTGGAACTCGATAGTTTTTTGTTTTTTTCCATCCGTTTTAGCTAACAGCTGGGTTTGCGCGAGCTCTTCTTCCTCCCTGACTCGTTTAGTATCTTTCCATTCCTTAACTTTCCCATCCAGTCTATCCTTTGCCTCCTTTGCCTGTCTGGCTTTTTCTAACTCCGATCTCTTTTTAATTGCAGCTGTAGCTGCTCTAACTTCCTCCAGAGTCAATTCTCTGGAGGTCGAAGGTTTGGGGGCTTGCTCTTGCACCGATCGCAAAACGTTTAAACAAATGGAGAGATATTTATTATATAATATCTCTTTCTTTTCTTTCTGGAAGATATCCCAAAGTCAGAATTTAATTGAATTTGTTTTTTTCCCTATATTAAATATTTTTTTTAATTAAAAAACTACTTAACATATTTTACTGAATTTTTTTTTATATATTCTATGGGATAATGTGAATATTTCCTAAAAATTTCGAAGCAATTCGTGAATTTTAAATTTACTTAAAAAATGTTTGAAAAATTAGGTCCCATAGGGTTCAATGTATTTCATTTTTTCAACTCGGGTTCAATAAAAAACTAATTGGGTGATATTATTTATTTATATTCCCATAGGTCCTACAGACCGACTGAACAACATACTAAAATTTCATTTTGATAAACTCATTTTTACGGCAGTTATCGTGCTAACGGACAGACAGACAGACAGACAGACAGACAGACAGACAGACAGAATGAACAAAGTCATAAACACTTTTCAACTTTGTTGTAAAGTGTTAAAAATCTGATGTGGGCAGCACATGACTTTCCTTATATAATGCAATATATTCACTACTTTTACAGTAAAAACAAAATAGGCTATTCTTATAGTATATACTTATATTTTTTGCAAGATATTGAATTTTCGTCAAATAGTCATTATTTACATTGAGTTAGCGTCATTTTTATCCATTGGCGAGATTTTCTTTGATTTGGTAACATTTAAAATAGCCGCCAAGTTGACGACATTCCGTCAAATTCGTAGCCAAAATCTCGCCAAGCGTTATGGACGAAGAAATAATTTATTCTTATAGCAGATAAATGACTATTCAAATTCAAATACAAAAGTATCACTCAAAGTACCTTTTTCGTGAATGGAACGAGCTAGATCCACGGAAATGATGTCACTAAATTTATCGAATGATATTACATATGAAAAGTGACCGTGTTTCTTAATAGGAAATATTTTTTTTTTATTTTATATAATTTTTTGATATTTTTCTTTTAAATGTGCAATATCTCAGAACGGTTCAAGCTAGCGTTCTAAAATTCATGTTAATCGTTTTCGCATGAAAAATTACATAAAAAATGTCTATTTGCGTAACTTTATTAGAGGTTTTGATTTTTTCAAATTTTCACTCGAAAATTTAGGGCAGTTCTGAACTTTCGATTGCGTATAAAAACAATAGGATTCTAGTATTCACGGATTGTAATTTTTGTACCAAATTTCGTTCGAATCGGTCCATCGGTCCATTCAGTTATCGTCTCCACAGGCTCACTGACACACATGCACACACATACTTTCACACACACACACAGACATCACTTCAAAAATATTTGATTCGTGATCAGGGATGCTTGAAACGTGCTCTCCCGTTGAAAACTCGAATTCGAATTTTCGACCCCGTCACAATACTTTCCTTATACATTGTGTATATAAGAAAAGTAATAACCTAAGTGTCAAAGATATTATTGAATGGAAGGCAGATTGGGAAATTGCAAGTAAATTATTCTAAATAGAAATCAAAAATGCTCGTTCGGATAATTAGAAAAATATGTCAATGAATGTTAACCATCTTCGTGAAAAAATGTTTCAGGTCGTTAATTTCATTCAATGTTGTCTTCATTAACAATAAAAATTCTTATTATGGGACCTACTCATCAGCCATTTTAAATAGCAGTATACGTGACCTTCATTTTACAACCCTAAATATTGAGTTTTGTATAGCGAGAATAGAGAACTTCCTTTTTTGGAGCTTTAATTTAATTATTTTAATAGAATGTTTTGAATAACAATGTCATTTAGAGTACTATAGGAATCTGCACCTGATGGTAAATTTTAAGTTTCTTTATAATATATTTTCAGTACGAAAACGGGTATACTGCTAGTTATATCTAAATATATATATAGACGAACATACTGTCCTACCGCCACGAGAAAGTCCCCAGACAGCAGACGTTTTGGTGGCGGTCGCTATGGAAACAGGTTATTCCACTGCATTTTAGGTGTGGCGGAAAGCGCTTTTTTCGATTTGGCGCAGATAGACGAAAGTCGCATTTCACTTTGTACTGGGGTTAATGCTAGACGCTCGCATTCTGTGATTTTTAAAGCTGTGAAGTAACTTGTACTGTGTTGCACATTTTGTGGATTTTGTCTAGTTGAAAAATGACTACATTTAAAAGTGGAAAGACTTTGCATTCGCAAGCATGTGCAATAGTCCACAATGTTACGGCATTTTTTGAAGAGGAAAAACCGTAAATTCTCTAAAATTACCAATTTCAAATGCAATGAAGAGAACTGCGGAAGCGACAAAAGTTTCAGCGTCATCAGTTAAAAAGATAAAACGTGAGGGGAAATCGCTTAATGACACTGAGATAAGTATTTTATCTATTTGAACAATTTACAATTATTGCTTAAAGAAGCTATTTTAAAAATAACACAAAATGAATGGAAAAAACACTGTGAACAAACACATTGAAAAAATAGAGAATATTTATTGGAAGAAATATGGACTGATAGAAGATATTGTGAAGAAATTAGTGATAAATCTGTCGGATAGCGATTCAGACTCTTCTTCAAGTAAAAACATTTCAAGTGATTCGGACATAGTAGATACTAGGTATTCTAATGAATATGAATGAATATTTTATAATTGATTGAAAAATATGAAAAGAATGACTATTTTAAAGTCATAATTTTGCTTATTTATCCTTTATTTTTTTTCCTTTTTGCTGGCTAATAGTCTAACTTGCTGTTTGAAAACTGTAATAAATTTCATTTAATTCGAAATTTAGTTTTAAACAAAATGATATAAATTCTAGTTTTAAATTGTAAGCTTTTCTCTTCCAAAATCGCCCGAACCTAAACGAAAATATTTAAAACTACTTTGTTCTAATAGATTGACGGCTTTCCGTAACCGCTGTCCCCTATAATAACAAATTATTTTCTGAGTTTAAATGACGAGAAAATTTTAAGTTAATTTATAATTTAATGTCATTTAATACTAATATTTTGTTTAACTGTTGGATAAAAAACATCTATTTTCTTTTAGTACATCATGATAAACGAAACGGATTCTTCGCTTAGCGAAGTGCGCTTGATTTACCAAATGTTGCTGTCGATTTTAAACCTTTCTCCCTCCTTTCTTCGACTCGTCTACTTGCGGCATCCCTGTTCAGAGACTTTCTCGTGGCGGTAGGACAGTAGATCTTCCCAATGGGAAATTATTTTTACTGCATATTTTTTTGACAAAGCAAAGCCATTCCAAATGGAACCGTCACGAGGGGCACAAATTCCTCGAACAGGCGAAGAAAGCTGTGAAGAGAGGAGATTATTGGGGAACGCACACAGTTTTCCCCTCTACCAACAGGTGAGGACTACAAGGTAATTAGGATGGGGTCAGACAAGATGAAATGGGAATAACAAGAGACACAGGATACAATGGGAAGAGGTGAAAAGGGCTATCACCTTTCAGTCTTCCCTCCCGTTTGCCATAATGCTTCTCGAAAGTTCCGAGAAACGAGCCAATGCGCAGGTACCGTTAATCCAACATCACAGTAATACACCGACGAAATCCCCCCCTCTGAGAATGAACTCGTCCGCAGATGTATTACTGCGATAACAGTCTTGTTTCGTTGTGGTTGAGACATAGAGATAAATCATTTTCAGAAAGTAATTTCAAGTCCGAATGCATAAAGGTTCTCAGATTTTGCTAGTACATTTGTAGAGCCTCTCCATACATTTTTGTGTATTTTAAGAATCAGGTGTTCCTTGAATCGTGATGTGTTGAGTGTTTAGATATTATATGGCTGAGTATTTAGGCATTATAGAGCTGAGTGTTTAGGTTGTATAGTGCTGAGTTTTTCCTGGCTTGGGAAAATAATTTCTTTTAAATTAATTAGAGGAATTTAAAAAATTTGTTGTTTTCTGCCCCTGGCAAGTGCTGTGTTCCAGATTGGATTAATTCAACGTTAGTAAAACCAGTTGATTTACTTAGTTTGATCTTTGTATTTAAATGATGGACAGTGGGACCTCTTCTGCCATGACGGAAGACATTAGGGTTGTCTACAAAGAGATACAAGAACAGATTCAAAAGGATCTCCAAGATGAACTCATCAAATTTCATGAAGGTCACTCCATGGACTGGAATTTCATTAGGAGAAATCTTGAAAAATTGCCGACAACAACGCTTTGCCACAAATATCTGTTTTGGGACCTCTTTCGTTTTCTGATGGACATTTTTGACTCTTACAAGATTGACGATTTGTGTCTTGTGGAGGACGTACTGCAATATGCGATCTATGCTAAGGAATGCTGGTGCGCACTCAGTTTTCCTTCCGAAAACCAGCTGAGGCTGTGGTTCATGCAAAGAGGTATTTTCAGGAACAAAAACCATCTTGCGTTCAAAAAAGTTGACGATGTTACGAAAGAGCTTCCTACAAATTTGGTGGGGACAGATCTACTGATGAATTGCTCCATTCACTATCTGAGGAGAGTCCCATACTCGTGGTCGAGTCATGTAAGAAGAAATAAGATGAAATTGATGGATATTTTGCTTCATACTGTTTGGGAACGCGCTCGATGTGGTGAGGATTATTTACTTTCGATTCTTCTTAAGCACGGTGTCTTGTACCTGAAACCTACAATGTATCATCAGTCAGTAACAAGTATAGACTTCACCCTAGAAATGCTATGGTAAGTGTTGACAAATTTTATATGTTAATTTTGAAAGTATGTATTAAATTAATTTATAATTCGTGTAAATCTAACTTGAGGATTAGGAGTATTGCTAGCATCCTCTAATCAATATAAAAAACAATTTAATCATTATAAACACATATTTTGTCATTTAAAACAGGTGATTTGATATAGAATTTATAAATTTCTAAAATGCTAATTCAAGTTAATAATGTATATAATATTTTTTTGTCTAATTTGGAACTGCAAATCTTATTACTATGACAATTATCGCCAAATGGGCGTATAAATTAACTAGAAGTGCAATAAGTCGTTAAGGATTCATCATCCCCCCCCCCCTCTAATCATCTCAATAGAGTGTTCATCTATTTGGTTTTCAATATAATGAAAAATACATATATAAATATTTTCAAAATTGTGCTATTTGTCGAGAATTATTCGTAATAGCGTTCGAAAGTTGATACTATTCAATTTCTTACGAAAATTACTTATGAATATTTATTTATTCAACATTACTAAACATCCTGTTTTAATGATATTTTCAAAAATTCATTCGTAACTTAAGTGATCTTCCGATTATTCGATCGCATTTAAAATCAATTGGAGTCCAGTATGTATTGATTATAGTAATTGTACCAAATCGCATTCAGAATGCTCCATTTGTTCGTGAAATATCGCTTCCACACACTCATGGCCATGCCACACTAACCTATACAGTCATCGCCTCAAAAATGTTCATTTCGAGTTGAAATGTACTCTTCCGTCGAATACTCGAAATCGAATTTTAGACCCCGTCACAATACTTTTCCTATACATATAGAGAAAGTTTTCCTTTGTATATAGGAGAAGTAAAAATTTAGACAACATCTTTTATATTTGTAAAGTAATCCATAAATTAAATGCACTTAGTTTGCTATCAACAGATTTTTCTTCGAAAAGAAATTCGTCTCGGAGGCAAAGTTTAGGTTTAATTTAACAAAATGTCCATTTACGATTTTAAAAATTCGTAAGTTTTAAAGCAATTCTGAAAAATCAGTGCAGAGTATGATAAGGAAGCAAACCTCTGTCCAACGACTCGAGCATCTGTGTGTGTGTGTGTGTACTGTCTCTAGAGGGATATCTAAAAGTTGAACGGCCATGAAATTTGCTACACACAACTACTTAGGTCTTACACGCTACTATCTACCAAGACCAAGACGCTTGTTTTAGAAGACCCTGTGTCGGAGACACTCATCCCCACATCGAAAATAAGGTGTCGAACCACTATCTAGGTACTACTATGTAGGTACTTCAAGACCCGGAGAGGTGCACCACTGCTCTATTATTATTTTTTATTTCGAATAAGTATTTTAGTTATTACTTTCCTTATATACATAATGTATAAGGAAAGTATTGTGACGGAGTCAAAAATTCGAATTCGAGTTTTCGAAGAGAAAGCGCGTTTCAAGCATCCCTGATCACGAATCAAACATTTTTGAAGTGATGATAGTGTGTGTGTGTCAGTGAGCCTGTGGAGACGATAACTGACGAACAAATAGACCGATTTGAACCAAATTTTGTACAAAAATCACTATCCGTAAACACTATAAGCCTATTGTTTTTATACACAATCGAATGTTCAGAATCCCCCCTAAATTTTCGAATGAAATTTTGAAAAAATTGTCAAAAAATCAAAACCACTAACAAAGTTACTCAAATAGACATTTCTTATGTAATTTTTCATTAGAAAGTAA
>CATNUR010000007.1:2500-12500 GCA_951213105.1 Amaurobius ferox | reverse complement strand
TTTCTTTTAATACCAGTTCAATAAGATCAAGGTATCTTCGATAAGTAATAAAATCCTTCAATTCATATTCTTCATGTAATTTTTCCAAGATTGAGTATAAATTAGATAAATCAATGTTGTTAAATAGGTCGCGGAAATCAAAGCTTTTAAAACATATATTTTTATTACAATGTTTTAATCGATCGATAACTTCTACTCCATTTTTGATCATGACATGATTCTGTTTTTTGATGTTTTCCATCACAAACTTGAGGATGTTCAATAGTCGTTTATTAGCTATTGTCAGATATGATCCACAGCCAACGGTAACTGTACGGAATTTTACAGGTTCTTTATGCATCTTTGGAATGAGGATTAAATATGGAAATTTAACAGTTTTTATTTCATTACCGATTCGTTTGTACAAAGCTTTAATCCTATTGGATAGAACATTCCCATTATTATGTAAAGGGGTGTACATAGTACTGTCTAGATAGCAGTGAAGAAGTGTATCCATGTAAAACTTTTTGCATGTAAATGCAAAATGTGATACCATCTTGTCAGTATCAGTTATAGCAAAATTTTCTTTTATAGTTTGTATAGCTGCAGGTATTGAAAGATTCCTAATTCTGTTATTTTGTCTGATGTAATAAAACTGAAATTCTTTTGAAAAATTATATTTCCATTCATGAAAGGCTTGAATAGGTAAACTGTGTTTTACTGCTATTTTATAAATAAATTCTTCTAGATCTTGATTGAAATTTTCGATTACTTGGTTATATTCTTGTGATCTGTATTTAGTTCCGAGTTTGAAAATATTTTTTAGAGTTTTATCTGAGATAATATCCAGATCACCTGTAATGATGTGATTGTGATAAGGATCTTTAAGTTTGCTATCAGTGCATTTGCATTCTGTTGTTTTAGTATCCAATTCTTTACATATATTGTTGTAGTTGAAGAATCTTCTACCGTTTGTGCGTACAAAGCGGTAAGTCAATTTTACCTTAAGATCCTGAACAGGTAAGAAAGTTTTGATATTGTAAAGTATCGATTTAAAGGGAATTCCATCAAATTTCTTATTTCGGAATGTGGTTATAAAATATTCCATACTTATATGGAATATTTTATAACCACATTCCGAAATAAGAAATTTGATGGAATTCCCTTTAAATCGATACTTTACAATATCAAAACTTTCTTACCTGTTCAGGATCTTAAGGTAAAATTGACTTACCGCTTTGTACGCACAAACGGTAGAAGATTCTTCAACTACAACAATATATGTAAAGAATTGGATACTAAAACAACAGAATGCAAATGCACTGATAGCAAACTTAAAGATCCTTATCACAATCACATCATTACAGGTGATCTGGATATTATCTCAGATAAAACTCTAAAAAATATTTTCAAACTCGGAACTAAATACAGATCACAAGAATATAACCAAGTAATCGAAAATTTCAATCAAGATCTAGAAGAATTTATTTATAAAATAGCAGTAAAACACAGTTTACCTATTCAAGCCTTTCATGAATGGAAATATAATTTTTCAAAAGAATTTCAGTTTTATTACATCAGACAAAATAACAGAATTAGGAATCTTTCAATACCTGCAGCTATACAAACTATAAAAGAAAATTTTGCTATAACTTATACTGACAAGATGGTATCACATTTTGCATTTACATGCAAAAAGTTTTACATGGATACACTTCTTCACTGCTATCTAGACAGTACTATGTACACCCCTTTACATAATAATGGGAATGTTCGATCCAATAGGATTAAAGCTTTGTACAAACGAATCGGTAATGAAATAAAAACTGTTAAATTTCCATATTTAATCCTCATTCCAAAGATGCATAAAGAACCTGTAAAATTCCGTACAGTTACCGTTGGCTGTGGATCATATCTGACAATAGCTAATAAACGACTATTGAACATCCTCAAGTTTGTGATGGAAAACATCAAAAAACAGAATCATGTCATGATCAACAAGAAAGATCAATCATGCATAAGCATTGATTATGAAACACTTTCCAACTGAAATGTAATTTCATTTAAAAATTTCTAAAATGTGATTCATTCAGTGGTAATATCTTTTACATTATCACAGTACTACAGTAATTTATTATACTTAAATATTTAAAACTGTATCGAAATATAAATCATCTGATTCTTTATGCAAAATCAATGAATATTTCATTCATATAACTTGTATTCCAGACACCAGAGCTAAATAATTTTGTGTGAAAAAAATTCAGCAATTCTTATGTAATTCATCTTACAATCGCTTGAGATATTTGCATTCTGCATATGTTAAAATTAGGCTTCCTTGAAGAAATAATAAAAGTTTAGGGATCATTTAAAATCACAACTATTGTAATTGCATAGGCACGGAATTTAGATACACAGATAATATATATGTGTATGTGTATGTACTCAAAGTATTGGAATCGTGCCGAAGATCGGAACTCGAATTTTCAAAGGATCTACACGTTTTGGGACTTCTAGAACACGAAAAAACTACTTTTAGGAAGACGTCTGTGTGTGTAAGGGTGTATCTGTGTATGTTTCTGTGTGTCTGTGTGGATATTACATCCACTCTAATTGAAAAACTAATGAACCGAATTTCATACAATTTGGTAGGTATGTTTTTTGTGGGAAATCCTGATGTTCATTAGATTATAGTACGATTCGTAATAAAAGAATCTGCCTTCTTTGCGAAATGGCCGCAGAAATTGCCTTTATCCACTCTAGCTAAAAACTAATGAACCAAATTTAACAAAATTTGGTGTATAATATTTCAATAACCGACAAGTGATTTATATACCAAATTTAACAAAATTTTGTATATAAGTCATTTGTAGGTTATTCTAGTATGATTCGGGAAAAAGGAATGGGCTATTTTTGCGAAAAGGCCAGCAAAAATCGTTATATATAAAAATAAAAGACTACGTGTGCTCAATTATATCAATTAAATTCCTATTTTATATGTGATTTTTGACAACAAAAAGAATAAGACTAACCCCATTACTCTAGGACTAGCCGTTCTTGAGATATTCTAGTTTTTTCGCGTTTTCGCTACGCCACCTTTGACAATAAGTCCAGCTATCAAATGAGAACCAAATTTAAGTTTAACGTGTAAATTCAATGTCATTTAAAATACTTATGTTGTGCAGATAAACTCAATTTATCATTGAATAAATAAAGAGAACGAATATGAGTCTGCAGAGAAAGACATGTGCTGTCCACATCAGAATTTTTAACAATATTACAACAATGATTTATAGAAATGAACGGGGATTATTTTCAGGCCATTTCGAAAAAAATGTATGATCTATATTTAAAGATCCATCAAATTTTTGTCGAATAAAATGTTCAACAAATTTAAGCTGTGTACCAAATTTTAACTCTCTAGGACGTAGGGAAGTGCATTTAAAATGCCATCAAATAAATTTATCATGAAGAGTCATATAAAATTTAAAAAAAAAGAAAAATTGTTATCCACCAAATTTACTTTAAAATATGAAGCCACTCCCATATGCAAAACGTTTAAACAAATGGGGAGATATTTATTATATAATATCTCTTTCTTTTCTTTCTGGCAGATATTCCAAAGTCAGAATTTAATTGAATTTGTTTTTTTCCCTATATTAAATATTTTTTTTAATTAAAAAACTACTTAACATATTTTACTGAATTTTTTTTTATATATTCTATGGGATAATGTGAATATTTCCTAAAAATTTCGAAGCAATTCGTGAATTTTAAATTTACTTAAAAAATGTTTGAAAAATTAGGTCCCATAGGGTTCAATGTATTTCATTTTTTCAACCCGGGTTCAATAAAAAACTAATTGGGTGATATTATTTATTTATATTCCCATAGGTCCTACAGACCGACTGAACAACATACTAAAATTTCATTTTGATAAACTCATTTTTACGGCAGTTATCGTGCTAACGGACAGACAGACAGACAGACAGACAGACAGACAGACAGACAGAATGAACAAAGTCATAAACACTTTTCAACTTTGTTGTAAAGTGTTAAAAATGGAGTAGAAGTTATCGATCGATTAAAACATTGTAATAAAAATATATGTTTTAAAAGCTTTGATTTCCGCGACCTATTTAACAACATTGATTTATCTAATTTATACTCAATCTTGGAAAAATTACATGAAGAATATGAATTGAAGGATTTTATTACTTATCGAAGATACCTTGATCTTATTGAACTGGTATTAAAAGAAAATATTCTATATAACGGAAATAATTATTACCGACAAATAAAGGGAATCCCAATGGGAGGAGCCTGTTCATCAATCTTGGCCGATATTTACCTCTCAACATATGAAAAAGGAACCCATATTTTGTCAGAGATACCATATTTCCGGTTTGTTGACGATGTGCTATTGGGGAGTTATGAAACCACCACCAATTTCGATTTCACATTTTACCCACCGGAATTGGAATTAATAGAAAATTGTAAAGAAGAAAATGAAGCGGTAAATTTTCTGGACATCTCAATAAAAAAACATGGATTATATGGTCATTATACAACGTTATACGACAAAAGAGAATTATATAAAATGAAGATAAATCATCTCATCGATTGGAAAACAAATCTTACCAAAAATACTTTCAGAAATATCATACTCGGACACTTCAAGAGAAATCAAATTTACAACACGTTTAAAAAAGATTGCAATAATAGCAATATTAAAATCATA
The DNA here is from genome assembly GCA_951213105.1 of Amaurobius ferox. Lineage (NCBI taxonomy): Eukaryota > Metazoa > Arthropoda > Arachnida > Araneae > Amaurobiidae > Amaurobius > Amaurobius ferox. Next base: position 7,780 of record CATNUR010000007.1, on the reverse strand, counting down.
ACAGAGGCTTTATATAAACATTATCCTATATATTTCTTAAAGAATTGCTATAGATCGATTTTCAAGGATCATGTAGATTTTGACAGTTTACTTCAATTTGCAAGTAAATAAAGTTTATGCGTACCTGCTAAGATTGCACGCATGCGTAAAATGAACATATATATGATAGCGAGTTGGGCAGGATTCACTTTTGGTTCAGTTTCCTTCTGTTTGGTTGGTCTTGTTCTTCCGTATCCGGGTGCCTTCGTATTAGCACGCATTGGGGACCAACCTTTGCTTTGCATTGGTACCGTGAGCGTTTGACTAGGCTGGAAAAGCAGCTTTAAACGGGAGGGGGAGTCGCAATCCTCCCCAACCATTAAATGCAAAGCATTTGGTTATCCCAAGTTCCTTTAAATATTCTTTTTCTTGGATTACATTCTGCTTCGGAGAGCGGCTTGGCGCCTTTTCCTGAGTAGTGCCTTTGATTTTTGTGGATATGCATAGGAATTCTTTTTGAATTTGTTTACTGGATTTTATATGATATATATATATATATATATATATATATAATAGAAGATTGAAAATCCAATGAACGAAAAGTAAGAAGATGTAACACGATAAACCTAACTTTTTAAAACACCCACAGAATAAAATATAATACAGCAAATCATCAATCAAATGGATAAAAAATACAAAACACAAGCTATCAAGTTACAGAAAATCAACCAAATTAAAAGGTATGGAAACAAAATAAGAAAAACTTAAACTAAATTCAACTATCTAACTGGCTTACAAAACAAAAGTTAAAATCAACTAATCCTCAAGCAAATGGAGAAAAATAAATAAAATAAATATCGAATCAACAAGTCAATGAAAAATATATAATACAAAGGTATGGAATCGAAATAAGTATAACAAACGAAATCAAGCACAAACGCCATACACGTGGACCAGGCTCTAAGCTTAAATCATGAATTGTTAACCTCTACAAAAATCTAATCATGTCCAAGTTTTTTGTAGAAGCAAACACAAAAATGTATGTTTCTGAAGAAATAGATAGATTAAATCTATAAACTATTTCTACTTGGACGACATACATAAAGAAGGAATAAAAAAGAAAAAATGAATACCTGGAAAAAGCACAGCGTATGTACAATCGATTCAATACAGGGAACACTGATAGAAGAGACCAGTGTTGCCATTCGTAAAGAAAAAATAAAAAACTATTTACTGTTGCCATTCATAAGAATTGAAAAACTGTGAAGCGAAATGTTAAGAAAAAGTATTAATATACAAAAAGAGCTACTAAAAAGAGGGGCAAATAATAGTAATACTGAAGTGGGAAGTAATATATATATATATAATATATATATATATATATATATATATATATATATATATATATATATATATATATATATATATATATATATATATATATAAAATATAAATAGATAGAAATTGAAAAATCTGAAATTAAAAATGTTTTAGTAACTTTTGCGCAAGGCAGCATGAGGGTACCAAACACTATATATATAGAAAAATTGAAAGATCATAAGTGAAAAAAACATGTAAAAAAGGAAGGAAGGCTCGGCAAGAAGCTTACATTATGGCGGTAAGGGGTTGTGACCTTACTCCCCAGTTCAACGAGCTCGTCAAAATCGCCGCGGCATTTTCACTCCTGGTCGCCAGCCCTGGCCCAAGCCAACCTCCGGAGTGACTTTGAAATCATCACGAGACCTGGATAGAGATGTGTACGAGAGCCATATCACCACAAATAAAGCCAACTGAATTGCCGACTCAAATGAAATGTAGTTCCAGCCGCGGTCCTGTGATCACAGTGCGGTCCTGTCATATGGAGGGTTCGATGATTTTGTCTCTAATTGAACTCAAAAAATACTTAAGTCTTACACCATATGTAAAATTGTTTCTGTATAAATTATCAATATTTTTAATCATAAAGGAAATTGGATATTTATTAAAAAATGCTTGTTTTAAAAATTCTTGATCAAAATTGATGCGTAAATGTTCCTCTTTGATAGTTCTTTTTATTCTGATTAAACCTCCCAAGAAAACATTGCGAAACACATTCAAATGTATGTTGGAGTTCCAATGTATAATTCCAATAATAGGTAGTTTAAATTGTTTTCTTTTATCATATATGGTGAATATGAGAGGGATTTGACTATAGTTGATATTCAAATCCAAAAATTCGACCTCTTTGTTATTTTTAAGAGTGTTTTCCTTCAAGATGAGGTTTGGTGGATAAAAATCAAAGTTCATTGTGTAGTCTTCATTCTCATAGCCAATAATTACGTCATCCACATAACGTAGGTATATGATTTCGTTGTTTATATGAGATCTTCTTTCATAAAAACTAAGATATATATCAGCCAATATGGAAGAACATCCCCCCCCCCATGGGGATGCCCTTAATTTGTTGATAAATAGACAATCCGTTGTAAAGGTAATTTTCTTTAATAACTATTTTGATTATAGACTTGAATTTATTGAATTCCAGACTCTTTTTTAAATCATATTCTTCAAACAAGCTGTAAAGTATATTTGTCATCACATCTAGATCTATGGTATTAAATAGTTCTTGGAAATCATAAGTTCTTAAGTGCAAAGGATGTTTATGGTCTTTCAAAATATTGATCACTTGTAGACTGTTTTTTATAATATAGCTTCCTTGGTTATTAAGTTTCAGCAAAATAGGTTGTAAAATCTTCATTAACATATTATTGGCTTTCGTGAGATAGGTATTGCATCCAACAGTAACTGGTCTGAAAGTAATAGGACTTTTATGTAGTTTCGGAATATTAATCAGATACGGGTACTTTATTATTCCTGTATATTTGATACCAGTTAATAAATACAAAGCTTTGATTTTGTTTGAGATTTCCTTAAGGGAGAGGTTGATTTTACTGTAAAGCACATCATTCTCATATTTTTCTTTCAAAATGTTAATGTAAAAAAGCTTACATGTAAATGCGTAGTTACTTGATGCCTTGTCAATATAAGTAATTATAAATTGATTTTGAATGTTCTTCAGAAGTTGGAAGTTTATTTTACATTGGTCAGGAGGTTGGTAAAGTTTTTTATAATAGTACTTGAAGTCCTTGCACATCTTAGATCGCCATTGATGGAATGCCATATCTGGCAGACTGTATTGAATGGAAAGTTTATAAATGAAATGATCAATGTCTTCTCGAAAAGCTACAAACGGATCTCCATGATACGGATTCCTATATTTAGTACCAAGTTTGAAAGCTTGAATTAATGTAGTATATCTGCAAGAACTCTGCAATCACCTGTTACTATATGACCCAATATGGGATCGGAATAGGGATTGTTTCTGCATTTGCATTCTGTTAAATTTACAAGATGTAGATTCTGACTTAAAATATTATAGTTGAATGCTTTTCTTCCTAAAGGAATGACATAACAAAAAGTAGTTCTTATTTTCAAGTTGGTGATTGGAAGGGTATCTTCCGTGTGATGAAATATCGCGTACTGGGGTGATTTGGATACTTGAGTTTTGTTGCAGCTGAGGAGGTCATGGATCCCTGTGTTTATTTCCCAGCTCGGTATATCTATATATGTTTTTTGTTTATCGTGTTTATATGTCTTGTATAAATGTTGTATAATGAGTCTTTCTTGTAAAATTCTTGAATGATACCATAATCAAAGAAAAAATCTTAAAAAAACAAAATATAATCTACAAAAAATCTACATAAAAATTATAAGATATTGTTAAAAAGTATATCACTTCTATTTCTACGGATGTTACTTATGCATTTTCTGATTTGGATTGAGTAATGAGAGGATATTGTGAGGGCATGTTATAAACGCTTTATTTATACTGATGGTACAGAGGCAATTTTTAAGTATGCTAACTATATACTATTCACTCTATATAAGAGTATAAACTATAATAAATTTATGATGATACAAAATATAATGAGATAGCGACTGGCAAACATTTAAGGTATCTTTTTATATCCTTGAATTGCCCGGTTTTACGGTAACATGTATCCGTGAGATCGATAGCATGCTACCTGCCAAAGATTTAATCAAAACTTCAATCAGAAACTATTTTCGACCGTTAGCAAAGAGTGATATACAACAAAAAAGTGTAAAATCTATTGATCTACGTCCTTGTCATGATATACCAGCTGAACCACATAGATATAATGAAATTTTGACTCATATTAAAGATTCAGTATATAGAAGTAATTTTCGTAATATGGAATCCTTCAAATTTCAAAAATGTAAATCCAAACGATGTATGCTCTGCCCTTGTGCAGATCCAGCCATCATAAGTCAATCTACTAAATATCGACTTTTCTGCAAGGCTTTCCAATGCATCTATTTGATAAAATGTAATTCTTGTGCGAAGTGCTATATTGGACAGACTAAAAATCCTTTAAACATCCGTATAAACCTGCATCGTAATCACATAAAGAAAAATCACAGCAACAATCAAGAATGCCATTTGCTCTATACCCATTTCCAAGATCACTCTTTCAATAACATTACAGTTTCAATTATTGACTTTGTTATTAAAACTCAAGATCGATTATGGTGGGAAAACATCCACATTCTGCAAAGAAATACCATCTACCCTTATGGGCTTAACTCCGTTTTATTTAATAAGCTTTATAATAATGACTATTATCATTCTCTGCAGAACTTCAGTATCAATTATAGTACATTCAAAATACGCAAAAGATGGTATAGGAGTAAAAACAAGAAAAAACAAAATTTGGACTATAGCATGGAATCTTTTCGGAGTTTTATACGGGATGTATATGGATATGCTGATCATAAACCTGATATTATACGTACATATATTCTGTCTATACGCAGAAAATTCATGCTTAACATTTGGAAAACTTGGTTAAAACAATTAACAGTCTGGAATACGAAAGAAACAAATTTGTTTCAGAAACTGAATTTGGCTACTACTAGCGATTGGGCTTAAAAAACGTTTTAACTTCCTTAATATCAAATTACAGAATGAAGAAGAGGATATTGTTACACACTCAACTTATTTAAATCTCCTTTTCCAGAACAAAACTTTTAATCGTATTCCATTTCAACATATTTTAAAAGCCCATCAAGATACCCTTCCAATCACCAACTTGAAAATAAGAACTACTTTTCGTTATGTCATTCCTTTAGGAAGAAAAGCATTCAACTATAATATTTTAAGTCAGAATCTACATCTTGTAAATTTAACAGAATGCAAATGCAGAAACAATCCCTATTCCGATCCCATATTGGGTCATATAG
>CATNUR010000006.1:0-28580 GCA_951213105.1 Amaurobius ferox | reverse complement strand
ATTAGAGCCCAGCATTCACTTCTCAATTGAGTCAGGCCTAGGTAGCCGTCGCCTCAAACGTTCACCGCAAACGTCTGATAACTAAGCTACACCCAAGATCCATGAATGCGAACCCGAATCCTTCTCCAGCAGATTAAGCAAATGATAACATTTCGGCAGAATGCATCAGATACATAATATGCGATCGCGGACTACAATATATATATATCATTCCTAAAATATAAACCATAGTTCCATGGAATTAAAAAAAATTCTGGTAGCTAATGTCACTATTTTCACTTTTCTGGTAGCTATTTTCACTTGTTTGTTGTATATTTTAGCACGTTTCTGATGAATTTTCACACAAATCGGTTTCTTGCTGATCGAAAATATCATCGGGGGATTAGGAGTCTTTGGATCAAGATATTGTGTTTCTGACGTCATCAGCTGAACTCGCGCCCTCTTTATCTGGATTGCGAGTTGGCAATCGAATCGAATAGATTATTAGAGTTCGCTAGAATTCTGATTGGCTACTCCCTTTACAATAATTTCTGACTGTACCAGGACACATAAGCGCGAGATTTTGATAGATTCGGACTCCTCTCATCGTGCTGATTAATTCGGTATATTGTGTGAACGGGTTACGACGAAATAATTAATTGACCCCCTTAATTAATAAACTCTAAAAATCAAAATATCTCGAAAACTAAGCCCCGGATCGAAAAACTGAGAAAATTTTCCCTGGGCTTAACCCTACGTCCACTTTTTAAATACCTTCATTTTGATATGCATTGTGTTTCAGATCTGCTCGCTCACGCTCTCCCTCTCTCAGATTTTTTTCTATTTCTCCCTCTCTTCCCCGTTTTTTTTTCTTCCTCTCGGTCTGCTCCTCTCGGCGTGCGCGCGAAGTCCTCCGTCGCTCCCGGCCGCGGGGAGGGGCCTTTTTCCCAGTTTCGCGCTGCGCGCGAAACTGGGAAAAGCAAAGGGGCGGCCGACCGCGACTGCGGACTTTGCGCGCACGCCTCGAGGAGCAGACCGAGAGGAAGAAAAGAGAGCACAAATCCTTTTTATGCCAGCCGTTCGAGAGTTTTTCAGTTGGTTCCAACATTAATATTAAAGATGGGGCCCTAACTTTTTGCCAAAAAATAGCCAAAATATTAGAGCCCAGCATTCACTTCTCAATTGAGTCAGGCCTAGGTAGCCGTCGCCTCAAACGTTCACCGCAAACGTCTGATAACTAAGCTACACCCAAGATCCATGAATGCGAACCCGAATCCTTCTCCAGCAGATTAAGCAAATGATAACATTTCGGCAGAATGCATCAGATACATAATATGCGATCGCGGACTACAATATATATATATCATTCCTAAAATATAAACCATAGTTCCATGGAATTAAAAAAAATTCTGGTAGCTAATGTCACTATTTTCACTTTTCTGGTAGCTATTTTCACTTGTTTGTTGTATATTTTAGCACGTTTCTGATGAATTTTCACACAAATCGGTTTCTTGCTGATCGAAAATATCATCGGGGGATTAGGAGTCTTTGGATCAAGATATTGTGTTTCTGACGTCATCAGCTGAACTCGCGCCCTCTTTATCTGGATTGCGAGTTGGCAATCGAATCGAATAGATTATTAGAGTTCGCTAGAATTCTGATTGGCTACTCCCTTTACAATAATTTCTGACTGTACCAGGACACATAAGCGCGAGATTTTGATAGATTCGGACTCCTCTCATCGTGCTGATTAATTCGGTATATTGTGTGAACGGGTTACGACGAAATAATTAATTGACCCCCTTAATTAATAAACTCTAAAAATCAAAATATCTCGAAAACTAAGCCCCGGATCGAAAAACTGAGAAAATTTTCCCTGGGCTTAACCCTACGTCCACTTTTTAAATACCTTCATTTTGATATGCATTGTGTTTCAGATCTGCTCGCTCACGCTCTCCCTCTCTCAGATTTTTTTCTATTTCTCCCTCTCTTCCCCGTTTTTTTTTCTTCCTCTCGGTCTGCTCCTCTCGGCGTGCGCGCGAAGTCCTCCGTCGCTCCCGGCCGCGGGGAGGGGCCTTTTTCCCAGTTTCGCGCTGCGCGCGAAACTGGGAAAAGCAAAGGGGCGGCCGACCGCGACTGCGGACTTTGCGCGCACGCCTCGAGGAGCAGACCGAGAGGAAGAAAAGAGAGCACAAATCCTTTTTATGCCAGCCGTTCGAGAGTTTTTCAGTTGGTTCCAACATTAATATTAAAGATGGGGCCCTAACTTTTTGCCAAAAAATAGCCAAAATATTAGAGCCCAGCATTCACTTCTCAATTGAGTCAGGCCTAGGTAGCCGTCGCCTCAAACGTTCACCGCAAACGTCTGATAACTAAGCTACACCCAAGATCCATGAATGCGAACCCGAATCCTTCTCCAGCAGATTAAGCAAATGATAACATTTCGGCAGAATGCATCAGATACATAATATGCGATCGCGGACTACAATATATATATATCATTCCTAAAATATAAACCATAGTTCCATGGAATTAAAAAAAATTCTGGTAGCTAATGTCACTATTTTCACTTTTCTGGTAGCTATTTTCACTTGTTTGTTGTATATTTTAGCACGTTTCTGATGAATTTTCACACAAATCGGTTTCTTGCTGATCGAAAATATCATCGGGGGATTAGGAGTCTTTGGATCAAGATATTGTGTTTCTGACGTCATCAGCTGAACTCGCGCCCTCTTTATCTGGATTGCGAGTTGGCAATCGAATCGAATAGATTATTAGAGTTCGCTAGAATTCTGATTGGCTACTCCCTTTACAATAATTTCTGACTGTACCAGGACACATAAGCGCGAGATTTTGATAGATTCGGACTCCTCTCATCGTGCTGATTAATTCGGTATATTGTGTGAACGGGTTACGACGAAATAATTAATTGACCCCCTTAATTAATAAACTCTAAAAATCAAAATATCTCGAAAACTAAGCCCCGGATCGAAAAACTGAGAAAATTTTCCCTGGGCTTAACCCTACGTCCACTTTTTAAATACCTTCATTTTGATATGCATTGTGTTTCAGATCTGCTCGCTCACGCTCTCCCTCTCTCAGATTTTTTTCTATTTCTCCCTCTCTTCCCCGTTTTTTTTTCTTCCTCTCGGTCTGCTCCTCTCGGCGTGCGCGCGAAGTCCTCCGTCGCTCCCGGCCGCGGGGAGGGGCCTTTTTCCCAGTTTCGCGCTGCGCGCGAAACTGGGAAAAGCAAAGGGGCGGCCGACCGCGACTGCGGACTTTGCGCGCACGCCTCGAGGAGCAGACCGAGAGGAAGAAAAGAGAGCACAAATCCTTTTTATGCCAGCCGTTCGAGAGTTTTTCAGTTGGTTCCAACATTAATATTAAAGATGGGGCCCTAACTTTTTGCCAAAAAATAGCCAAAATATTAGAGCCCAGCATTCACTTCTCAATTGAGTCAGGCCTAGGTAGCCGTCGCCTCAAACGTTCACCGCAAACGTCTGATAACTAAGCTACACCCAAGATCCATGAATGCGAACCCGAATCCTTCTCCAGCAGATTAAGCAAATGATAACATTTCGGCAGAATGCATCAGATACATAATATGCGATCGCGGACTACAATATATATATATCATTCCTAAAATATAAACCATAGTTCCATGGAATTAAAAAAAATTCTGGTAGCTAATGTCACTATTTTCACTTTTCTGGTAGCTATTTTCACTTGTTTGTTGTATATTTTAGCACGTTTCTGATGAATTTTCACACAAATCGGTTTCTTGCTGATCGAAAATATCATCGGGGGATTAGGAGTCTTTGGATCAAGATATTGTGTTTCTGACGTCATCAGCTGAACTCGCGCCCTCTTTATCTGGATTGCGAGTTGGCAATCGAATCGAATAGATTATTAGAGTTCGCTAGAATTCTGATTGGCTACTCCCTTTACAATAATTTCTGACTGTACCAGGACACATAAGCGCGAGATTTTGATAGATTCGGACTCCTCTCATCGTGCTGATTAATTCGGTATATTGTGTGAACGGGTTACGACGAAATAATTAATTGACCCCCTTAATTAATAAACTCTAAAAATCAAAATATCTCGAAAACTAAGCCCCGGATCGAAAAACTGAGAAAATTTTCCCTGGGCTTAACCCTACGTCCACTTTTTAAATACCTTCATTTTGATATGCATTGTGTTTCAGATCTGCTCGCTCACGCTCTCCCTCTCTCAGATTTTTTTCTATTTCTCCCTCTCTTCCCCGTTTTTTTTTCTTCCTCTCGGTCTGCTCCTCTCGGCGTGCGCGCGAAGTCCTCCGTCGCTCCCGGCCGCGGGGAGGGGCCTTTTTCCCAGTTTCGCGCTGCGCGCGAAACTGGGAAAAGCAAAGGGGCGGCCGACCGCGACTGCGGACTTTGCGCGCACGCCTCGAGGAGCAGACCGAGAGGAAGAAAAGAGAGCACAAATCCTTTTTATGCCAGCCGTTCGAGAGTTTTTCAGTTGGTTCCAACATTAATATTAAAGATGGGGCCCTAACTTTTTGCCAAAAAATAGCCAAAATATTAGAGCCCAGCATTCACTTCTCAATTGAGTCAGGCCTAGGTAGCCGTCGCCTCAAACGTTCACCGCAAACGTCTGATAACTAAGCTACACCCAAGATCCATGAATGCGAACCCGAATCCTTCTCCAGCAGATTAAGCAAATGATAACATTTCGGCAGAATGCATCAGATACATAATATGCGATCGCGGACTACAATATATATATATCATTCCTAAAATATAAACCATAGTTCCATGGAATTAAAAAAAATTCTGGTAGCTAATGTCACTATTTTCACTTTTCTGGTAGCTATTTTCACTTGTTTGTTGTATATTTTAGCACGTTTCTGATGAATTTTCACACAAATCGGTTTCTTGCTGATCGAAAATATCATCGGGGGATTAGGAGTCTTTGGATCAAGATATTGTGTTTCTGACGTCATCAGCTGAACTCGCGCCCTCTTTATCTGGATTGCGAGTTGGCAATCGAATCGAATAGATTATTAGAGTTCGCTAGAATTCTGATTGGCTACTCCCTTTACAATAATTTCTGACTGTACCAGGACACATAAGCGCGAGATTTTGATAGATTCGGACTCCTCTCATCGTGCTGATTAATTCGGTATATTGTGTGAACGGGTTACGACGAAATAATTAATTGACCCCCTTAATTAATAAACTCTAAAAATCAAAATATCTCGAAAACTAAGCCCCGGATCGAAAAACTGAGAAAATTTTCCCTGGGCTTAACCCTACGTCCACTTTTTAAATACCTTCATTTTGATATGCATTGTGTTTCAGATCTGCTCGCTCACGCTCTCCCTCTCTCAGATTTTTTTCTATTTCTCCCTCTCTTCCCCGTTTTTTTTTCTTCCTCTCGGTCTGCTCCTCTCGGCGTGCGCGCGAAGTCCTCCGTCGCTCCCGGCCGCGGGGAGGGGCCTTTTTCCCAGTTTCGCGCTGCGCGCGAAACTGGGAAAAGCAAAGGGGCGGCCGACCGCGACTGCGGACTTTGCGCGCACGCCTCGAGGAGCAGACCGAGAGGAAGAAAAGAGAGCACAAATCCTTTTTATGCCAGCCGTTCGAGAGTTTTTCAGTTGGTTCCAACATTAATATTAAAGATGGGGCCCTAACTTTTTGCCAAAAAATAGCCAAAATATTAGAGCCCAGCATTCACTTCTCAATTGAGTCAGGCCTAGGTAGCCGTCGCCTCAAACGTTCACCGCAAACGTCTGATAACTAAGCTACACCCAAGATCCATGAATGCGAACCCGAATCCTTCTCCAGCAGATTAAGCAAATGATAACATTTCGGCAGAATGCATCAGATACATAATATGCGATCGCGGACTACAATATATATATATCATTCCTAAAATATAAACCATAGTTCCATGGAATTAAAAAAAATTCTGGTAGCTAATGTCACTATTTTCACTTTTCTGGTAGCTATTTTCACTTGTTTGTTGTATATTTTAGCACGTTTCTGATGAATTTTCACACAAATCGGTTTCTTGCTGATCGAAAATATCATCGGGGGATTAGGAGTCTTTGGATCAAGATATTGTGTTTCTGACGTCATCAGCTGAACTCGCGCCCTCTTTATCTGGATTGCGAGTTGGCAATCGAATCGAATAGATTATTAGAGTTCGCTAGAATTCTGATTGGCTACTCCCTTTACAATAATTTCTGACTGTACCAGGACACATAAGCGCGAGATTTTGATAGATTCGGACTCCTCTCATCGTGCTGATTAATTCGGTATATTGTGTGAACGGGTTACGACGAAATAATTAATTGACCCCCTTAATTAATAAACTCTAAAAATCAAAATATCTCGAAAACTAAGCCCCGGATCGAAAAACTGAGAAAATTTTCCCTGGGCTTAACCCTACGTCCACTTTTTAAATACCTTCATTTTGATATGCATTGTGTTTCAGATCTGCTCGCTCACGCTCTCCCTCTCTCAGATTTTTTTCTATTTCTCCCTCTCTTCCCCGTTTTTTTTTCTTCCTCTCGGTCTGCTCCTCTCGGCGTGCGCGCGAAGTCCTCCGTCGCTCCCGGCCGCGGGGAGGGGCCTTTTTCCCCAGTTTCGCGCTGCGCGCGAAACTGGGAAAAGCAAAGGGGCGGCCGACCGCGACTGCGGACTTTGCGCGCACGCCTCGAGGAGCAGACCGAGAGGAAGAAAAGAGAGCACAAATCCTTTTTATGCCAGCCGTTCGAGAGTTTTTCAGTTGGTTCCAACATTAATATTAAAGATGGGGCCCTAACTTTTTGCCAAAAAATAGCCAAAATATTAGAGCCCAGCATTCACTTCTCAATTGAGTCAGGCCTAGGTAGCCGTCGCCTCAAACGTTCACCGCAAACGTCTGATAACTAAGCTACACCCAAGATCCATGAATGCGAACCCGAATCCTTCTCCAGCAGATTAAGCAAATGATAACATTTCGGCAGAATGCATCAGATACATAATATGCGATCGCGGACTACAATATATATATATCATTCCTAAAATATAAACCATAGTTCCATGGAATTAAAAAAAATTCTGGTAGCTAATGTCACTATTTTCACTTTTCTGGTAGCTATTTTCACTTGTTTGTTGTATATTTTAGCACGTTTCTGATGAATTTTCACACAAATCGGTTTCTTGCTGATCGAAAATATCATCGGGGGATTAGGAGTCTTTGGATCAAGATATTGTGTTTCTGACGTCATCAGCTGAACTCGCGCCCTCTTTATCTGGATTGCGAGTTGGCAATCGAATCGAATAGATTATTAGAGTTCGCTAGAATTCTGATTGGCTACTCCCTTTACAATAATTTCTGACTGTACCAGGACACATAAGCGCGAGATTTTGATAGATTCGGACTCCTCTCATCGTGCTGATTAATTCGGTATATTGTGTGAACGGGTTACGACGAAATAATTAATTGACCCCCTTAATTAATAAACTCTAAAAATCAAAATATCTCGAAAACTAAGCCCCGGATCGAAAAACTGAGAAAATTTTCCCTGGGCTTAACCCTACGTCCACTTTTTAAATACCTTCATTTTGATATGCATTGTGTTTCAGATCTGCTCGCTCACGCTCTCCCTCTCTCAGATTTTTTTCTATTTCTCCCTCTCTTCCCCGTTTTTTTTTCTTCCTCTCGGTCTGCTCCTCTCGGCGTGCGCGCGAAGTCCTCCGTCGCTCCCGGCCGCGGGGAGGGGCCTTTTTCCCAGTTTCGCGCTGCGCGCGAAACTGGGAAAAGCAAAGGGGCGGCCGACCGCGACTGCGGACTTTGCGCGCACGCCTCGAGGAGCAGACCGAGAGGAAGAAAAGAGAGCACAAATCCTTTTTATGCCAGCCGTTCGAGAGTTTTTCAGTTGGTTCCAACATTAATATTAAAGATGGGGCCCTAACTTTTTGCCAAAAAATAGCCAAAATATTAGAGCCCAGCATTCACTTCTCAATTGAGTCAGGCCTAGGTAGCCGTCGCCTCAAACGTTCACCGCAAACGTCTGATAACTAAGCTACACCCAAGATCCATGAATGCGAACCCGAATCCTTCTCCAGCAGATTAAGCAAATGATAACATTTCGGCAGAATGCATCAGATACATAATATGCGATCGCGGACTACAATATATATATATCATTCCTAAAATATAAACCATAGTTCCATGGAATTAAAAAAAATTCTGGTAGCTAATGTCACTATTTTCACTTTTCTGGTAGCTATTTTCACTTGTTTGTTGTATATTTTAGCACGTTTCTGATGAATTTTCACACAAATCGGTTTCTTGCTGATCGAAAATATCATCGGGGGATTAGGAGTCTTTGGATCAAGATATTGTGTTTCTGACGTCATCAGCTGAACTCGCGCCCTCTTTATCTGGATTGCGAGTTGGCAATCGAATCGAATAGATTATTAGAGTTCGCTAGAATTCTGATTGGCTACTCCCTTTACAATAATTTCTGACTGTACCAGGACACATAAGCGCGAGATTTTGATAGATTCGGACTCCTCTCATCGTGCTGATTAATTCGGTATATTGTGTGAACGGGTTACGACGAAATAATTAATTGACCCCCTTAATTAATAAACTCTAAAAATCAAAATATCTCGAAAACTAAGCCCCGGATCGAAAAACTGAGAAAATTTTCCCTGGGCTTAACCCTACGTCCACTTTTTAAATACCTTCATTTTGATATGCATTGTGTTTCAGATCTGCTCGCTCACGCTCTCCCTCTCTCAGATTTTTTTCTATTTCTCCCTCTCTTCCCCGTTTTTTTTTCTTCCTCTCGGTCTGCTCCTCTCGGCGTGCGCGCGAAGTCCTCCGTCGCTCCCGGCCGCGGGGAGGGGCCTTTTTCCCAGTTTCGCGCTGCGCGCGAAACTGGGAAAAGCAAAGGGGCGGCCGACCGCGACTGCGGACTTTGCGCGCACGCCTCGAGGAGCAGACCGAGAGGAAGAAAAGAGAGCACAAATCCTTTTTATGCCAGCCGTTCGAGAGTTTTTCAGTTGGTTCCAACATTAATATTAAAGATGGGGCCCTAACTTTTTGCCAAAAAATAGCCAAAATATTAGAGCCCAGCATTCACTTCTCAATTGAGTCAGGCCTAGGTAGCCGTCGCCTCAAACGTTCACCGCAAACGTCTGATAACTAAGCTACACCCAAGATCCATGAATGCGAACCCGAATCCTTCTCCAGCAGATTAAGCAAATGATAACATTTCGGCAGAATGCATCAGATACATAATATGCGATCGCGGACTACAATATATATATATCATTCCTAAAATATAAACCATAGTTCCATGGAATTAAAAAAAATTCTGGTAGCTAATGTCACTATTTTCACTTTTCTGGTAGCTATTTTCACTTGTTTGTTGTATATTTTAGCACGTTTCTGATGAATTTTCACACAAATCGGTTTCTTGCTGATCGAAAATATCATCGGGGGATTAGGAGTCTTTGGATCAAGATATTGTGTTTCTGACGTCATCAGCTGAACTCGCGCCCTCTTTATCTGGATTGCGAGTTGGCAATCGAATCGAATAGATTATTAGAGTTCGCTAGAATTCTGATTGGCTACTCCCTTTACAATAATTTCTGACTGTACCAGGACACATAAGCGCGAGATTTTGATAGATTCGGACTCCTCTCATCGTGCTGATTAATTCGGTATATTGTGTGAACGGGTTACGACGAAATAATTAATTGACCCCCTTAATTAATAAACTCTAAAAATCAAAATATCTCGAAAACTAAGCCCCGGATCGAAAAACTGAGAAAATTTTCCCTGGGCTTAACCCTACGTCCACTTTTTAAATACCTTCATTTTGATATGCATTGTGTTTCAGATCTGCTCGCTCACGCTCTCCCTCTCTCAGATTTTTTTCTATTTCTCCCTCTCTTCCCCGTTTTTTTTTCTTCCTCTCGGTCTGCTCCTCTCGGCGTGCGCGCGAAGTCCTCCGTCGCTCCCGGCCGCGGGGAGGGGCCTTTTTCCCAGTTTCGCGCTGCGCGCGAAACTGGGAAAAGCAAAGGGGCGGCCGACCGCGACTGCGGACTTTGCGCGCACGCCTCGAGGAGCAGACCGAGAGGAAGAAAAGAGAGCACAAATCCTTTTTATGCCAGCCGTTCGAGAGTTTTTCAGTTGGTTCCAACATTAATATTAAAGATGGGGCCCTAACTTTTTGCCAAAAAATAGCCAAAATATTAGAGCCCAGCATTCACTTCTCAATTGAGTCAGGCCTAGGTAGCCGTCGCCTCAAACGTTCACCGCAAACGTCTGATAACTAAGCTACACCCAAGATCCATGAATGCGAACCCCGAATCCTTCTCCAGCAGATTAAGCAAATGATAACATTTCGGCAGAATGCATCAGATACATAATATGCGATCGCGGACTACAATATATATATATCATTCCTAAAATATAAACCATAGTTCCATGGAATTAAAAAAAATTCTGGTAGCTAATGTCACTATTTTCACTTTTCTGGTAGCTATTTTCACTTGTTTGTTGTATATTTTAGCACGTTTCTGATGAATTTTCACACAAATCGGTTTCTTGCTGATCGAAAATATCATCGGGGGATTAGGAGTCTTTGGATCAAGATATTGTGTTTCTGACGTCATCAGCTGAACTCGCGCCCTCTTTATCTGGATTGCGAGTTGGCAATCGAATCGAATAGATTATTAGAGTTCGCTAGAATTCTGATTGGCTACTCCCTTTACAATAATTTCTGACTGTACCAGGACACATAAGCGCGAGATTTTGATAGATTCGGACTCCTCTCATCGTGCTGATTAATTCGGTATATTGTGTGAACGGGTTACGACGAAATAATTAATTGACCCCCTTAATTAATAAACTCTAAAAATCAAAATATCTCGAAAACTAAGCCCCGGATCGAAAAACTGAGAAAATTTTCCCTGGGCTTAACCCTACGTCCACTTTTTAAATACCTTCATTTTGATATGCATTGTGTTTCAGATCTGCTCGCTCACGCTCTCCCTCTCTCAGATTTTTTTCTATTTCTCCCTCTCTTCCCCGTTTTTTTTTCTTCCTCTCGGTCTGCTCCTCTCGGCGTGCGCGCGAAGTCCTCCGTCGCTCCCGGCCGCGGGGAGGGGCCTTTTTCCCAGTTTCGCGCTGCGCGCGAAACTGGGAAAAGCAAAGGGGCGGCCGACCGCGACTGCGGACTTTGCGCGCACGCCTCGAGGAGCAGACCGAGAGGAAGAAAAGAGAGCACAAATCCTTTTTATGCCAGCCGTTCGAGAGTTTTTCAGTTGGTTCCAACATTAATATTAAAGATGGGGCCCTAACTTTTTGCCAAAAAATAGCCAAAATATTAGAGCCCAGCATTCACTTCTCAATTGAGTCAGGCCTAGGTAGCCGTCGCCTCAAACGTTCACCGCAAACGTCTGATAACTAAGCTACACCCAAGATCCATGAATGCGAACCCGAATCCTTCTCCAGCAGATTAAGCAAATGATAACATTTCGGCAGAATGCATCAGATACATAATATGCGATCGCGGACTACAATATATATATATCATTCCTAAAATATAAACCATAGTTCCATGGAATTAAAAAAAATTCTGGTAGCTAATGTCACTATTTTCACTTTTCTGGTAGCTATTTTCACTTGTTTGTTGTATATTTTAGCACGTTTCTGATGAATTTTCACACAAATCGGTTTCTTGCTGATCGAAAATATCATCGGGGGATTAGGAGTCTTTGGATCAAGATATTGTGTTTCTGACGTCATCAGCTGAACTCGCGCCCTCTTTATCTGGATTGCGAGTTGGCAATCGAATCGAATAGATTATTAGAGTTCGCTAGAATTCTGATTGGCTACTCCCTTTACAATAATTTCTGACTGTACCAGGACACATAAGCGCGAGATTTTGATAGATTCGGACTCCTCTCATCGTGCTGATTAATTCGGTATATTGTGTGAACGGGTTACGACGAAATAATTAATTGACCCCCTTAATTAATAAACTCTAAAAATCAAAATATCTCGAAAACTAAGCCCCGGATCGAAAAACTGAGAAAATTTTCCCTGGGCTTAACCCTACGTCCACTTTTTAAATACCTTCATTTTGATATGCATTGTGTTTCAGATCTGCTCGCTCACGCTCTCCCTCTCTCAGATTTTTTTCTATTTCTCCCTCTCTTCCCCGTTTTTTTTTCTTCCTCTCGGTCTGCTCCTCTCGGCGTGCGCGCGAAGTCCTCCGTCGCTCCCGGCCGCGGGGAGGGGCCTTTTTCCCAGTTTCGCGCTGCGCGCGAAACTGGGAAAAGCAAAGGGGCGGCCGACCGCGACTGCGGACTTTGCGCGCACGCCTCGAGGAGCAGACCGAGAGGAAGAAAAGAGAGCACAAATCCTTTTTATGCCAGCCGTTCGAGAGTTTTTCAGTTGGTTCCAACATTAATATTAAAGATGGGGCCCTAACTTTTTGCCAAAAAATAGCCAAAATATTAGAGCCCAGCATTCACTTCTCAATTGAGTCAGGCCTAGGTAGCCGTCGCCTCAAACGTTCACCGCAAACGTCTGATAACTAAGCTACACCCAAGATCCATGAATGCGAACCCGAATCCTTCTCCAGCAGATTAAGCAAATGATAACATTTCGGCAGAATGCATCAGATACATAATATGCGATCGCGGACTACAATATATATATATCATTCCTAAAATATAAACCATAGTTCCATGGAATTAAAAAAAATTCTGGTAGCTAATGTCACTATTTTCACTTTTCTGGTAGCTATTTTCACTTGTTTGTTGTATATTTTAGCACGTTTCTGATGAATTTTCACACAAATCGGTTTCTTGCTGATCGAAAATATCATCGGGGGATTAGGAGTCTTTGGATCAAGATATTGTGTTTCTGACGTCATCAGCTGAACTCGCGCCCTCTTTATCTGGATTGCGAGTTGGCAATCGAATCGAATAGATTATTAGAGTTCGCTAGAATTCTGATTGGCTACTCCCTTTACAATAATTTCTGACTGTACCAGGACACATAAGCGCGAGATTTTGATAGATTCGGACTCCTCTCATCGTGCTGATTAATTCGGTATATTGTGTGAACGGGTTACGACGAAATAATTAATTGACCCCCTTAATTAATAAACTCTAAAAATCAAAATATCTCGAAAACTAAGCCCCGGATCGAAAAACTGAGAAAATTTTCCCTGGGCTTAACCCTACGTCCACTTTTTAAATACCTTCATTTTGATATGCATTGTGTTTCAGATCTGCTCGCTCACGCTCTCCCTCTCTCAGATTTTTTTCTATTTCTCCCTCTCTTCCCCGTTTTTTTTTCTTCCTCTCGGTCTGCTCCTCTCGGCGTGCGCGCGAAGTCCTCCGTCGCTCCCGGCCGCGGGGAGGGGCCTTTTTCCCAGTTTCGCGCTGCGCGCGAAACTGGGAAAAGCAAAGGGGCGGCCGACCGCGACTGCGGACTTTGCGCGCACGCCTCGAGGAGCAGACCGAGAGGAAGAAAAGAGAGCACAAATCCTTTTTATGCCAGCCGTTCGAGAGTTTTTCAGTTGGTTCCAACATTAATATTAAAGATGGGGCCCTAACTTTTTGCCAAAAAATAGCCAAAATATTAGAGCCCAGCATTCACTTCTCAATTGAGTCAGGCCTAGGTAGCCGTCGCCTCAAACGTTCACCGCAAACGTCTGATAACTAAGCTACACCCAAGATCCATGAATGCGAACCCGAATCCTTCTCCAGCAGATTAAGCAAATGATAACATTTCGGCAGAATGCATCAGATACATAATATGCGATCGCGGACTACAATATATATATATCATTCCTAAAATATAAACCATAGTTCCATGGAATTAAAAAAAATTCTGGTAGCTAATGTCACTATTTTCACTTTTCTGGTAGCTATTTTCACTTGTTTGTTGTATATTTTAGCACGTTTCTGATGAATTTTCACACAAATCGGTTTCTTGCTGATCGAAAATATCATCGGGGGATTAGGAGTCTTTGGATCAAGATATTGTGTTTCTGACGTCATCAGCTGAACTCGCGCCCTCTTTATCTGGATTGCGAGTTGGCAATCGAATCGAATAGATTATTAGAGTTCGCTAGAATTCTGATTGGCTACTCCCTTTACAATAATTTCTGACTGTACCAGGACACATAAGCGCGAGATTTTGATAGATTCGGACTCCTCTCATCGTGCTGATTAATTCGGTATATTGTGTGAACGGGTTACGACGAAATAATTAATTGACCCCCTTAATTAATAAACTCTAAAAATCAAAATATCTCGAAAACTAAGCCCCGGATCGAAAAACTGAGAAAATTTTCCCTGGGCTTAACCCTACGTCCACTTTTTAAATACCTTCATTTTGATATGCATTGTGTTTCAGATCTGCTCGCTCACGCTCTCCCTCTCTCAGATTTTTTTCTATTTCTCCCTCTCTTCCCCGTTTTTTTTTCTTCCTCTCGGTCTGCTCCTCTCGGCGTGCGCGCGAAGTCCTCCGTCGCTCCCGGCCGCGGGGAGGGGCCTTTTTCCCAGTTTCGCGCTGCGCGCGAAACTGGGAAAAGCAAAGGGGCGGCCGACCGCGACTGCGGACTTTGCGCGCACGCCTCGAGGAGCAGACCGAGAGGAAGAAAAGAGAGCACAAATCCTTTTTATGCCAGCCGTTCGAGAGTTTTTCAGTTGGTTCCAACATTAATATTAAAGATGGGGCCCTAACTTTTTGCCAAAAAATAGCCAAAATATTAGAGCCCAGCATTCACTTCTCAATTGAGTCAGGCCTAGGTAGCCGTCGCCTCAAACGTTCACCGCAAACGTCTGATAACTAAGCTACACCCAAGATCCATGAATGCGAACCCGAATCCTTCTCCAGCAGATTAAGCAAATGATAACATTTCGGCAGAATGCATCAGATACATAATATGCGATCGCGGACTACAATATATATATATCATTCCTAAAATATAAACCATAGTTCCATGGAATTAAAAAAAATTCTGGTAGCTAATGTCACTATTTTCACTTTTCTGGTAGCTATTTTCACTTGTTTGTTGTATATTTTAGCACGTTTCTGATGAATTTTCACACAAATCGGTTTCTTGCTGATCGAAAATATCATCGGGGGATTAGGAGTCTTTGGATCAAGATATTGTGTTTCTGACGTCATCAGCTGAACTCGCGCCCTCTTTATCTGGATTGCGAGTTGGCAATCGAATCGAATAGATTATTAGAGTTCGCTAGAATTCTGATTGGCTACTCCCTTTACAATAATTTCTGACTGTACCAGGACACATAAGCGCGAGATTTTGATAGATTCGGACTCCTCTCATCGTGCTGATTAATTCGGTATATTGTGTGAACGGGTTACGACGAAATAATTAATTGACCCCCTTAATTAATAAACTCTAAAAATCAAAATATCTCGAAAACTAAGCCCCGGATCGAAAAACTGAGAAAATTTTCCCTGGGCTTAACCCTACGTCCACTTTTTAAATACCTTCATTTTGATATGCATTGTGTTTCAGATCTGCTCGCTCACGCTCTCCCTCTCTCAGATTTTTTTCTATTTCTCCCTCTCTTCCCCGTTTTTTTTTCTTCCTCTCGGTCTGCTCCTCTCGGCGTGCGCGCGAAGTCCTCCGTCGCTCCCGGCCGCGGGGAGGGGCCTTTTTCCCAGTTTCGCGCTGCGCGCGAAACTGGGAAAAGCAAAGGGGCGGCCGACCGCGACTGCGGACTTTGCGCGCACGCCTCGAGGAGCAGACCGAGAGGAAGAAAAGAGAGCACAAATCCTTTTTATGCCAGCCGTTCGAGAGTTTTTCAGTTGGTTCCAACATTAATATTAAAGATGGGGCCCTAACTTTTTGCCAAAAAATAGCCAAAATATTAGAGCCCAGCATTCACTTCTCAATTGAGTCAGGCCTAGGTAGCCGTCGCCTCAAACGTTCACCGCAAACGTCTGATAACTAAGCTACACCCAAGATCCATGAATGCGAACCCGAATCCTTCTCCAGCAGATTAAGCAAATGATAACATTTCGGCAGAATGCATCAGATACATAATATGCGATCGCGGACTACAATATATATATATCATTCCTAAAATATAAACCATAGTTCCATGGAATTAAAAAAAATTCTGGTAGCTAATGTCACTATTTTCACTTTTCTGGTAGCTATTTTCACTTGTTTGTTGTATATTTTAGCACGTTTCTGATGAATTTTCACACAAATCGGTTTCTTGCTGATCGAAAATATCATCGGGGGATTAGGAGTCTTTGGATCAAGATATTGTGTTTCTGACGTCATCAGCTGAACTCGCGCCCTCTTTATCTGGATTGCGAGTTGGCAATCGAATCGAATAGATTATTAGAGTTCGCTAGAATTCTGATTGGCTACTCCCTTTACAATAATTTCTGACTGTACCAGGACACATAAGCGCGAGATTTTGATAGATTCGGACTCCTCTCATCGTGCTGATTAATTCGGTATATTGTGTGAACGGGTTACGACGAAATAATTAATTGACCCCCTTAATTAATAAACTCTAAAAATCAAAATATCTCGAAAACTAAGCCCCGGATCGAAAAACTGAGAAAATTTTCCCTGGGCTTAACCCTACGTCCACTTTTTAAATACCTTCATTTTGATATGCATTGTGTTTCAGATCTGCTCGCTCACGCTCTCCCTCTCTCAGATTTTTTTCTATTTCTCCCTCTCTTCCCCGTTTTTTTTTCTTCCTCTCGGTCTGCTCCTCTCGGCGTGCGCGCGAAGTCCTCCGTCGCTCCCGGCCGCGGGGAGGGGCCTTTTTCCCAGTTTCGCGCTGCGCGCGAAACTGGGAAAAGCAAAGGGGCGGCCGACCGCGACTGCGGACTTTGCGCGCACGCCTCGAGGAGCAGACCGAGAGGAAGAAAAGAGAGCACAAATCCTTTTTATGCCAGCCGTTCGAGAGTTTTTCAGTTGGTTCCAACATTAATATTAAAGATGGGGCCCTAACTTTTTGCCAAAAAATAGCCAAAATATTAGAGCCCAGCATTCACTTCTCAATTGAGTCAGGCCTAGGTAGCCGTCGCCTCAAACGTTCACCGCAAACGTCTGATAACTAAGCTACACCCAAGATCCATGAATGCGAACCCGAATCCTTCTCCAGCAGATTAAGCAAATGATAACATTTCGGCAGAATGCATCAGATACATAATATGCGATCGCGGACTACAATATAGTATATATCATTCCTAAAATATAAACCATAGTTCCATGGAATTAAAAAAAATTCTGGTAGCTAATGTCACTATTTTCACTTTTCTGGTAGCTATTTTCACTTGTTTGTTGTATATTTTAGCACGTTTCTGATGAATTTTCACACAAATCGGTTTCTTGCTGATCGAAAATATCATCGGGGGATTAGGAGTCTTTGGATCAAGATATTGTGTTTCTGACGTCATCAGCTGAACTCGCGCCCTCTTTATCTGGATTGCGAGTTGGCAATCGAATCGAATAGATTATTAGAGTTCGCTAGAATTCTGATTGGCTACTCCCTTTACAATAATTTCTGACTGTACCAGGACACATAAGCGCGAGATTTTGATAGATTCGGACTCCTCTCATCGTGCTGATTAATTCGGTATATTGTGTGAACGGGTTACGACGAAATAATTAATTGACCCCCTTAATTAATAAACTCTAAAAATCAAAATATCTCGAAAACTAAGCCCCGGATCGAAAAACTGAGAAAATTTTCCCTGGGCTTAACCCTACGTCCACTTTTTAAATACCTTCATTTTGATATGCATTGTGTTTCAGATCTGCTCGCTCACGCTCTCCCTCTCTCAGATTTTTTTCTATTTCTCCCTCTCTTCCCCGTTTTTTTTTCTTCCTCTCGGTCTGCTCCTCTCGGCGTGCGCGCGAAGTCCTCCGTCGCTCCCGGCCGCGGGGAGGGGCCTTTTTCCCAGTTTCGCGCTGCGCGCGAAACTGGGAAAAGCAAAGGGGCGGCCGACCGCGACTGCGGACTTTGCGCGCACGCCTCGAGGAGCAGACCGAGAGGAAGAAAAGAGAGCACAAATCCTTTTTATGCCAGCCGTTCGAGAGTTTTTCAGTTGGTTCCAACATTAATATTAAAGATGGGGCCCTAACTTTTTGCCAAAAAATAGCCAAAATATTAGAGCCCAGCATTCACTTCTCAATTGAGTCAGGCCTAGGTAGCCGTCGCCTCAAACGTTCACCGCAAACGTCTGATAACTAAGCTACACCCAAGATCCATGAATGCGAACCCGAATCCTTCTCCAGCAGATTAAGCAAATGATAACATTTCGGCAGAATGCATCAGATACATAATATGCGATCGCGGACTACAATATATATATATCATTCCTAAAATATAAACCATAGTTCCATGGAATTAAAAAAAATTCTGGTAGCTAATGTCACTATTTTCACTTTTCTGGTAGCTATTTTCACTTGTTTGTTGTATATTTTAGCACGTTTCTGATGAATTTTCACACAAATCGGTTTCTTGCTGATCGAAAATATCATCGGGGGATTAGGAGTCTTTGGATCAAGATATTGTGTTTCTGACGTCATCAGCTGAACTCGCGCCCTCTTTATCTGGATTGCGAGTTGGCAATCGAATCGAATAGATTATTAGAGTTCGCTAGAATTCTGATTGGCTACTCCCTTTACAATAATTTCTGACTGTACCAGGACACATAAGCGCGAGATTTTGATAGATTCGGACTCCTCTCATCGTGCTGATTAATTCGGTATATTGTGTGAACGGGTTACGACGAAATAATTAATTGACCCCCTTAATTAATAAACTCTAAAAATCAAAATATCTCGAAAACTAAGCCCCGGATCGAAAAACTGAGAAAATTTTCCCTGGGCTTAACCCTACGTCCACTTTTTAAATACCTTCATTTTGATATGCATTGTGTTTCAGATCTGCTCGCTCACGCTCTCCCTCTCTCAGATTTTTTTCTATTTCTCCCTCTCTTCCCCGTTTTTTTTTCTTCCTCTCGGTCTGCTCCTCTCGGCGTGCGCGCGAAGTCCTCCGTCGCTCCCGGCCGCGGGGAGGGGCCTTTTTCCCAGTTTCGCGCTGCGCGCGAAACTGGGAAAAGCAAAGGGGCGGCCGACCGCGACTGCGGACTTTGCGCGCACGCCTCGAGGAGCAGACCGAGAGGAAGAAAAGAGAGCACAAATCCTTTTTATGCCAGCCGTTCGAGAGTTTTTCAGTTGGTTCCAACATTAATATTAAAGATGGGGCCCTAACTTTTTGCCAAAAAATAGCCAAAATATTAGAGCCCAGCATTCACTTCTCAATTGAGTCAGGCCTAGGTAGCCGTCGCCTCAAACGTTCACCGCAAACGTCTGATAACTAAGCTACACCCAAGATCCATGAATGCGAACCCGAATCCTTCTCCAGCAGATTAAGCAAATGATAACATTTCGGCAGAATGCATCAGATACATAATATGCGATCGCGGACTACAATATATATATATCATTCCTAAAATATAAACCATAGTTCCATGGAATTAAAAAAAATTCTGGTAGCTAATGTCACTATTTTCACTTTTCTGGTAGCTATTTTCACTTGTTTGTTGTATATTTTAGCACGTTTCTGATGAATTTTCACACAAATCGGTTTCTTGCTGATCGAAAATATCATCGGGGGATTAGGAGTCTTTGGATCAAGATATTGTGTTTCTGACGTCATCAGCTGAACTCGCGCCCTCTTTATCTGGATTGCGAGTTGGCAATCGAATCGAATAGATTATTAGAGTTCGCTAGAATTCTGATTGGCTACTCCCTTTACAATAATTTCTGACTGTACCAGGACACATAAGCGCGAGATTTTGATAGATTCGGACTCCTCTCATCGTGCTGATTAATTCGGTATATTGTGTGAACGGGTTACGACGAAATAATTAATTGACCCCCTTAATTAATAAACTCTAAAAATCAAAATATCTCGAAAACTAAGCCCCGGATCGAAAAACTGAGAAAATTTTCCCTGGGCTTAACCCTACGTCCACTTTTTAAATACCTTCATTTTGATATGCATTGTGTTTCAGATCTGCTCGCTCACGCTCTCCCTCTCTCAGATTTTTTTCTATTTCTCCCTCTCTTCCCCGTTTTTTTTTCTTCCTCTCGGTCTGCTCCTCTCGGCGTGCGCGCGAAGTCCTCCGTCGCTCCCGGCCGCGGGGAGGGGCCTTTTTCCCAGTTTCGCGCTGCGCGCGAAACTGGGAAAAGCAAAGGGGCGGCCGACCGCGACTGCGGACTTTGCGCGCACGCCTCGAGGAGCAGACCGAGAGGAAGAAAAGAGAGCACAAATCCTTTTTATGCCAGCCGTTCGAGAGTTTTTCAGTTGGTTCCAACATTAATATTAAAGATGGGGCCCTAACTTTTTGCCAAAAAATAGCCAAAATATTAGAGCCCAGCATTCACTTCTCAATTGAGTCAGGCCTAGGTAGCCGTCGCCTCAAACGTTCACCGCAAACGTCTGATAACTAAGCTACACCCAAGATCCATGAATGCGAACCCGAATCCTTCTCCAGCAGATTAAGCAAATGATAACATTTCGGCAGAATGCATCAGATACATAATATGCGATCGCGGACTACAATATATATATATCATTCCTAAAATATAAACCATAGTTCCATGGAATTAAAAAAAATTCTGGTAGCTAATGTCACTATTTTCACTTTTCTGGTAGCTATTTTCACTTGTTTGTTGTATATTTTAGCACGTTTCTGATGAATTTTCACACAAATCGGTTTCTTGCTGATCGAAAATATCATCGGGGGATTAGGAGTCTTTGGATCAAGATATTGTGTTTCTGACGTCATCAGCTGAACTCGCGCCCTCTTTATCTGGATTGCGAGTTGGCAATCGAATCGAATAGATTATTAGAGTTCGCTAGAATTCTGATTGGCTACTCCCTTTACAATAATTTCTGACTGTACCAGGACACATAAGCGCGAGATTTTGATAGATTCGGACTCCTCTCATCGTGCTGATTAATTCGGTATATTGTGTGAACGGGTTACGACGAAATAATTAATTGACCCCCTTAATTAATAAACTCTAAAAATCAAAATATCTCGAAAACTAAGCCCCGGATCGAAAAACTGAGAAAATTTTCCCTGGGCTTAACCCTACGTCCACTTTTTAAATACCTTCATTTTGATATGCATTGTGTTTCAGATCTGCTCGCTCACGCTCTCCCTCTCTCAGATTTTTTTCTATTTCTCCCTCTCTTCCCCGTTTTTTTTTCTTCCTCTCGGTCTGCTCCTCTCGGCGTGCGCGCGAAGTCCTCCGTCGCTCCCGGCCGCGGGGAGGGGCCTTTTTCCCAGTTTCGCGCTGCGCGCGAAACTGGGAAAAGCAAAGGGGCGGCCGACCGCGACTGCGGACTTTGCGCGCACGCCTCGAGGAGCAGACCGAGAGGAAGAAAAGAGAGCACAAATCCTTTTTATGCCAGCCGTTCGAGAGTTTTTCAGTTGGTTCCAACATTAATATTAAAGATGGGGCCCTAACTTTTTGCCAAAAAATAGCCAAAATATTAGAGCCCAGCATTCACTTCTCAATTGAGTCAGGCCTAGGTAGCCGTCGCCTCAAACGTTCACCGCAAACGTCTGATAACTAAGCTACACCCAAGATCCATGAATGCGAACCCGAATCCTTCTCCAGCAGATTAAGCAAATGATAACATTTCGGCAGAATGCATCAGATACATAATATGCGATCGCGGACTACAATATATATATATCATTCCTAAAATATAAACCATAGTTCCATGGAATTAAAAAAAATTCTGGTAGCTAATGTCACTATTTTCACTTTTCTGGTAGCTATTTTCACTTGTTTGTTGTATATTTTAGCACGTTTCTGATGAATTTTCACACAAATCGGTTTCTTGCTGATCGAAAATATCATCGGGGGATTAGGAGTCTTTGGATCAAGATATTGTGTTTCTGACGTCATCAGCTGAACTCGCGCCCTCTTTATCTGGATTGCGAGTTGGCAATCGAATCGAATAGATTATTAGAGTTCGCTAGAATTCTGATTGGCTACTCCCTTTACAATAATTTCTGACTGTACCAGGACACATAAGCGCGAGATTTTGATAGATTCGGACTCCTCTCATCGTGCTGATTAATTCGGTATATTGTGTGAACGGGTTACGACGAAATAATTAATTGACCCCCTTAATTAATAAACTCTAAAAATCAAAATATCTCGAAAACTAAGCCCCGGATCGAAAAACTGAGAAAATTTTCCCTGGGCTTAACCCTACGTCCACTTTTTAAATACCTTCATTTTGATATGCATTGTGTTTCAGATCTGCTCGCTCACGCTCTCCCTCTCTCAGATTTTTTTCTATTTCTCCCTCTCTTCCCCGTTTTTTTTTCTTCCTCTCGGTCTGCTCCTCTCGGCGTGCGCGCGAAGTCCTCCGTCGCTCCCGGCCGCGGGGAGGGGCCTTTTTCCCAGTTTCGCGCTGCGCGCGAAACTGGGAAAAGCAAAGGGGCGGCCGACCGCGACTGCGGACTTTGCGCGCACGCCTCGAGGAGCAGACCGAGAGGAAGAAAAGAGAGCACAAATCCTTTTTATGCCAGCCGTTCGAGAGTTTTTCAGTTGGTTCCAACATTAATATTAAAGATGGGGCCCTAACTTTTTGCCAAAAAATAGCCAAAATATTAGAGCCCAGCATTCACTTCTCAATTGAGTCAGGCCTAGGTAGCCGTCGCCTCAAACGTTCACCGCAAACGTCTGATAACTAAGCTACACCCAAGATCCATGAATGCGAACCCGAATCCTTCTCCAGCAGATTAAGCAAATGATAACATTTCGGCAGAATGCATCAGATACATAATATGCGATCGCGGACTACAATATATATATATCATTCCTAAAATATAAACCATAGTTCCATGGAATTAAAAAAAATTCTGGTAGCTAATGTCACTATTTTCACTTTTCTGGTAGCTATTTTCACTTGTTTGTTGTATATTTTAGCACGTTTCTGATGAATTTTCACACAAATCGGTTTCTTGCTGATCGAAAATATCATCGGGGGATTAGGAGTCTTTGGATCAAGATATTGTGTTTCTGACGTCATCAGCTGAACTCGCGCCCTCTTTATCTGGATTGCGAGTTGGCAATCGAATCGAATAGATTATTAGAGTTCGCTAGAATTCTGATTGGCTACTCCCTTTACAATAATTTCTGACTGTACCAGGACACATAAGCGCGAGATTTTGATAGATTCGGACTCCTCTCATCGTGCTGATTAATTCGGTATATTGTGTGAACGGGTTACGACGAAATAATTAATTGACCCCCTTAATTAATAAACTCTAAAAATCAAAATATCTCGAAAACTAAGCCCCGGATCGAAAAACTGAGAAAATTTTCCCTGGGCTTAACCCTACGTCCACTTTTTAAATACCTTCATTTTGATATGCATTGTGTTTCAGATCTGCTCGCTCACGCTCTCCCTCTCTCAGATTTTTTTCTATTTCTCCCTCTCTTCCCCGTTTTTTTTTCTTCCTCTCGGTCTGCTCCTCTCGGCGTGCGCGCGAAGTCCTCCGTCGCTCCCGGCCGCGGGGAGGGGCCTTTTTCCCAGTTTCGCGCTGCGCGCGAAACTGGGAAAAGCAAAGGGGCGGCCGACCGCGACTGCGGACTTTGCGCGCACGCCTCGAGGAGCAGACCGAGAGGAAGAAAAGAGAGCACAAATCCTTTTTATGCCAGCCGTTCGAGAGTTTTTCAGTTGGTTCCAACATTAATATTAAAGATGGGGCCCTAACTTTTTGCCAAAAAATAGCCAAAATATTAGAGCCCAGCATTCACTTCTCAATTGAGTCAGGCCTAGGTAGCCGTCGCCTCAAACGTTCACCGCAAACGTCTGATAACTAAGCTACACCCAAGATCCATGAATGCGAACCCGAATCCTTCTCCAGCAGATTAAGCAAATGATAACATTTCGGCAGAATGCATCAGATACATAATATGCGATCGCGGACTACAATATATATATATCATTCCTAAAATATAAACCATAGTTCCATGGAATTAAAAAAAATTCTGGTAGCTAATGTCACTATTTTCACTTTTCTGGTAGCTATTTTCACTTGTTTGTTGTATATTTTAGCACGTTTCTGATGAATTTTCACACAAATCGGTTTCTTGCTGATCGAAAATATCATCGGGGGATTAGGAGTCTTTGGATCAAGATATTGTGTTTCTGACGTCATCAGCTGAACTCGCGCCCTCTTTATCTGGATTGCGAGTTGGCAATCGAATCGAATAGATTATTAGAGTTCGCTAGAATTCTGATTGGCTACTCCCTTTACAATAATTTCTGACTGTACCAGGACACATAAGCGCGAGATTTTGATAGATTCGGACTCCTCTCATCGTGCTGATTAATTCGGTATATTGTGTGAACGGGTTACGACGAAATAATTAATTGACCCCCTTAATTAATAAACTCTAAAAATCAAA
The DNA here is from genome assembly GCA_951213105.1 of Amaurobius ferox. NCBI lineage: Eukaryota > Metazoa > Arthropoda > Arachnida > Araneae > Amaurobiidae > Amaurobius > Amaurobius ferox. Next base: position 4,069 of record CATNUR010000006.1, on the reverse strand, counting down.
ATATCTCGAAAACTAAGCCCCGGATCGAAAAACTGAGAAAATTTTCCCTGGGCTTAACCCTACGTCCACTTTTTAAATACCTTCATTTTGATATGCATTGTGTTTCAGATCTGCTCGCTCACGCTCTCCCTCTCTCAGATTTTTTTCTATTTCTCCCTCTCTTCCCCGTTTTTTTTTCTTCCTCTCGGTCTGCTCCTCTCGGCGTGCGCGCGAAGTCCTCCGTCGCTCCCGGCCGCGGGGAGGGGCCTTTTTCCCAGTTTCGCGCTGCGCGCGAAACTGGGAAAAGCAAAGGGGCGGCCGACCGCGACTGCGGACTTTGCGCGCACGCCTCGAGGAGCAGACCGAGAGGAAGAAAAGAGAGCACAAATCCTTTTTATGCCAGCCGTTCGAGAGTTTTTCAGTTGGTTCCAACATTAATATTAAAGATGGGGCCCTAACTTTTTGCCAAAAAATAGCCAAAATATTAGAGCCCAGCATTCACTTCTCAATTGAGTCAGGCCTAGGTAGCCGTCGCCTCAAACGTTCACCGCAAACGTCTGATAACTAAGCTACACCCAAGATCCATGAATGCGAACCCGAATCCTTCTCCAGCAGATTAAGCAAATGATAACATTTCGGCAGAATGCATCAGATACATAATATGCGATCGCGGACTACAATATATATATATCATTCCTAAAATATAAACCATAGTTCCATGGAATTAAAAAAAATTCTGGTAGCTAATGTCACTATTTTCACTTTTCTGGTAGCTATTTTCACTTGTTTGTTGTATATTTTAGCACGTTTCTGATGAATTTTCACACAAATCGGTTTCTTGCTGATCGAAAATATCATCGGGGGATTAGGAGTCTTTGGATCAAGATATTGTGTTTCTGACGTCATCAGCTGAACTCGCGCCCTCTTTATCTGGATTGCGAGTTGGCAATCGAATCGAATAGATTATTAGAGTTCGCTAGAATTCTGATTGGCTACTCCCTTTACAATAATTTCTGACTGTACCAGGACACATAAGCGCGAGATTTTGATAGATTCGGACTCCTCTCATCGTGCTGATTAATTCGGTATATTGTGTGAACGGGTTACGACGAAATAATTAATTGACCCCCTTAATTAATAAACTCTAAAAATCAAAATATCTCGAAAACTAAGCCCCGGATCGAAAAACTGAGAAAATTTTCCCTGGGCTTAACCCTACGTCCACTTTTTAAATACCTTCATTTTGATATGCATTGTGTTTCAGATCTGCTCGCTCACGCTCTCCCTCTCTCAGATTTTTTTCTATTTCTCCCTCTCTTCCCCGTTTTTTTTTTCTTCCTCTCGGTCTGCTCCTCTCGGCGTGCGCGCGAAGTCCTCCGTCGCTCCCGGCCGCGGGGAGGGGCCTTTTTCCCAGTTTCGCGCTGCGCGCGAAACTGGGAAAAGCAAAGGGGCGGCCGACCGCGACTGCGGACTTTGCGCGCACGCCTCGAGGAGCAGACCGAGAGGAAGAAAAGAGAGCACAAATCCTTTTTATGCCAGCCGTTCGAGAGTTTTTCAGTTGGTTCCAACATTAATATTAAAGATGGGGCCCTAACTTTTTGCCAAAAAATAGCCAAAATATTAGAGCCCAGCATTCACTTCTCAATTGAGTCAGGCCTAGGTAGCCGTCGCCTCAAACGTTCACCGCAAACGTCTGATAACTAAGCTACACCCAAGATCCATGAATGCGAACCCGAATCCTTCTCCAGCAGATTAAGCAAATGATAACATTTCGGCAGAATGCATCAGATACATAATATGCGATCGCGGACTACAATATATATATATCATTCCTAAAATATAAACCATAGTTCCATGGAATTAAAAAAAATTCTGGTAGCTAATGTCACTATTTTCACTTTTCTGGTAGCTATTTTCACTTGTTTGTTGTATATTTTAGCACGTTTCTGATGAATTTTCACACAAATCGGTTTCTTGCTGATCGAAAATATCATCGGGGGATTAGGAGTCTTTGGATCAGATATTGTGTTTCTGACGTCATCAGCTGAACTCGCGCCCTCTTTATCTGGATTGCGAGTTGGCAATCGAATCGAATAGATTATTAGAGTTCGCTAGAATTCTGATTGGCTACTCCCTTTACAATAATTTCTGACTGTACCAGGACACATAAGCGCGAGATTTTGATAGATTCGGACTCCTCTCATCGTGCTGATTAATTCGGTATATTGTGTGAACGGGTTACGACGAAATAATTAATTGACCCCCTTAATTAATAAACTCTAAAAATCAAAATATCTCGAAAACTAAGCCCCGGATCGAAAAACTGAGAAAATTTTCCCTGGGCTTAACCCTACGTCCACTTTTTAAATACCTTCATTTTGATATGCATTGTGTTTCAGATCTGCTCGCTCACGCTCTCCCTCTCTCAGATTTTTTTCTATTTCTCCCTCTCTTCCCCGTTTTTTTTTCTTCCTCTCGGTCTGCTCCTCTCGGCGTGCGCGCGAAGTCCTCCGTCGCTCCCGGCCGCGGGGAGGGGCCTTTTCCCAGTTTCGCGCTGCGCGCGAAACTGGGAAAAGCAAAGGGGCGGCCGACCGCGACTGCGGACTTTGCGCGCACGCCTCGAGGAGCAGACCGAGAGGAAGAAAAGAGAGCACAAATCCTTTTTATGCCAGCCGTTCGAGAGTTTTTCAGTTGGTTCCAACATTAATATTAAAGATGGGGCCCTAACTTTTTGCCAAAAATAGCCAAAATATTAGAGCCCAGCATTCACTTCTCAATTGAGTCAGGCCTAGGTAGCGTCGCCTCAAACGTTCACCGCAAACGTCTGATAACTAAGCTACACCCAAGATCCATGAATGCGAACCCGAATCCTTCTCCAGCAGATTAAGCAAATGATAACATTTCGGCAGAATGCATCAGATACATAATATGCGATCGCGGACTACAATATATATATATCATTCCTAAAATATAAACCATAGTTCCATTGGAATTAAAAAAAATTCTGGTAGCTAATGTCACTATTTTCACTTTTCTGGTAGCTATTTTCACTTGTTTGTTGTATATTTTAGCACGTTTCTGATGAATTTTCACACAAATCGGTTTCTTGCTGATCGAAAATATCATCGGGGGATTAGGAGTCTTTGGATCAAGATATTGTGTTTCTGACGTCATCAGCTGAACTCGCGCCCTCTTTATCTGGATTGCGAGTTGGCAATCGAATCGAATAGATTATTAGAGTTCGCTAGAATTCTGATTGGCTACTCCCTTTACAATAATTTCTGACTGTACCAGGACACATAAGCGCGAGATTTTGATAGATTCGGACTCCTCTCATCGTGCTGGATTAATTCGGTATATTGTTGTGAACGGGTTACGACGAAATAATTAATTGACCCCCTTAATTAATAAACTCTAAAAATCAAAATATCTCGAAAACTAAGCCCCGGATCGAAAAACTGAGAAAATTTTCCCTGGGCTTAACCCTACGTCCACTTTTTAAATACCTTCATTTTGATATGCATTGTGTTTCAGATCTGCTCGCTCACGCTCTCCCTCTCTCAGATTTTTTTCTATTTCTCCCCTCTCTCCCCGTTTTTTTTTCTTCCTCTCGGTCTGCTCCTCTCGGCGTGCGCGCGAAGTCCTCCGTCGCTCCCGGCCGCGGGGAGGGGCCTTTTTCCCCAGTTTCGCGCTGCGCGCGAAACTGGGAAAAGCAAAGGGGGCGGCCGACCGCGACTGCGGACTTTGCGCGCACGCCTCGAGGAGCAGACCGAGAGGAAGAAAAGAGAGCACAAATCCTTTTTATGCCAGCCGTTCGAGAGTTTTTCAGTTGGTTCCAACATTAATATTAAAGATGGGGCCCTAACTTTTGCCAAAAAAATAGCCAAAAATATTAGAGCCCAGCATTCACTTCTCAATTGAGTCAGCCTAGGTAGCCGTCGCCTCAAACGTTCACCGCAAACGTCTGATAACTAAGCTACACCCAAGATCCATGAATGCGAACCCGAATCCTTCTCCAGCAGATTAAGCAAATGATAACATTTCGGCAGAATGCATCAGATACATAATATGCGATCGCGGACTACAATAT
>CATNUR010000005.1:0-27144 GCA_951213105.1 Amaurobius ferox | reverse complement strand
AAATGCTTATATTTCCGAACTTAATAAATAAACAAGTTTTACTTGTTTTGTCGGGAATAGGGTACAGATTATAGATGCATAAAAATAATTTTATTATTTTGGTTCTTTTTCTTTCGAAAGAACTAAACAAAATTTTTTCGAGCACGTTTTTCGTCAATTTGCTTGCTCCTCAACAAAATATCTTCGAAACTATAAAATATAGATATACAAAGTAAGAGACAAAAGTGTTCCCTAGTGGCATTGATTACTGATCCATAGAAATATTTCCAATGCAATTTCAATATTTAGCAAATTCTGGGGTTACATTAGTCTCCAAACTTGGCTGATATTTTCATTACAATATTACGCCAATGTTGGTGTTACATTGAAAATATTTTGGTGTAATATTGTTCCAATATTGTAAGCCAATAGCGAGCCAATTCCGTCAAAATACCCACTTTTTCATATTGGTACAATATTGGAGCCAATATTGGGTCATTATTAGATTGCCACTAGGGTTCAGTATAAAATTTAAGATACTGCTACAAATGTTGCAACGGGTCAGCTAATTTAGTGGTACTCTGAGAAGGCTGCAATTTCCGTCCCAGACATGTTATAATGGCGATAGGTCAGGGAAACTGCATGGCCATGGGAGAATATAAAATCCTCGAAGACATTTTTGAGAAAGTCGTGCAGTATGTGGTCGAGCGTTTTCTTGTTGGTAAATGGAACTTGGGAGGATTGACAGCATAGGTAGGAAAATCGGCTGTAGAATATCGTTGACATATAGGCGAGCCATCAGATTGGATTGCAGCACAATTAGAAGAGATCGGTTGTCCCCCGAGATATCACCTTAGACTGTTACACCACGTGTGATGACCTGTGCCGTTCGACAACATATGCGAAATCGAAACGCTGGCAAGTCCTCCTCTACATACGCATGTGGCGATCAACAGCACTGAGAAGCAGGATTCTTCGCTAAGGACAACATGCCTCTAATCGGATTGTGCCTGGGCTGACAGAGCTCGAAACCAATCCAGACGGCTCTGCTAATGTTAAGAGGTTAGTGGTATTCGCCTAAGAGTAAGTCGTCACCAAATCCAACCTTCTACCAGTCTTCTGCCACCTTCTGCGTTTGCATAAAAATACGAAATCTAACCTTTTATACGGCCTCTTTAGAGCAAATATCTAATGTCACCAAAAATGTTTCTAATCTTTAATGAAATAATTAGCACTAGTTTGGCATCTCTATCTACAAAATCAAAGCGTGAAAAAATTCTTGACTTGCAACAAAAATCCACTATCTTAGCAAGCAATTTTTGAAGCAATTTAAGGATCTACTACCGAACAAAGCTTTAATGTAGGAATAAGAAACTTGAACAACGTATATAAATACAAATAACACAAAAATGCAGCATAAAGCTGTTGCGAGGACATGTTGGATCCCCTTCGTCAGTGCAAGAGGACCAACAACCCCGAAATTCAAAAGAGGAATGGGCGCAAATAGAAGAAACAGAGGGGGTTAAATACTACATAAGACCTGCATTAAGAGGTTGCTTGAGGCAGCCAACAGAAAGTACATTTCTCTTTAGGACTGTTGGTTTGAACTGTTCACGTTTAGTTTGTTGGTTCTTTTACATCGACGAAGAGGATCAGCGTATCCTTGAAACAGCTGTGTGCTGCATTATTATTTTATTTGTACTTACATAATTTGCTCAAGTTTTTTATTCTTTGCATAAAGTTTTTTTAAGTTATTGAAAGTGTTATTGCATTTTGTGTACTTGTTTTGGTACAAAACACTATTCAGTGAACATATAGATTTCCAAACTATTTTCTCATGAATATCAATATAAAATTCTATACTTAGAATCATCTATTTATTTACACTCACTGTCAATTAGTTTTTCGACACCTAAAGCCTTCTATTTCTATTTCTTTTCAAAAATTTTCAGTAATAGATCTTTTTTCGATATGATGACAATATAAAAGTTAGTCTGTATTTTTATGCTAATACGTCACACTGCTCTGAAAATGTTTTGATATAATTATTTTCAATTTTTAAATTAAAAGTATGTGTTACTAACAAATGGCTCTGAAGTTATAGGTCTGGCCGAACCCCCCGCCCCCCTAAAATCCCTGTATAAGCACCATGTTTTGCAGGGAAGTAGAGAACACCATTTTTAAATATTTAACTAAACTCCAAATACGTTTCATTCCAATAACATTTGTCATAGATATAATTCTCACGAATTCTTAACTTTATTTCCTTTATAGAAAAGAAAACCACATTTTTTTTTTCTTGGGGGAGGGGTAAAATATCCACAAACTATGGGATCTCTCCTCTAAATGAATGAAAAGAGAAAAGTGATTCAAAATCTAATTCAGTAAAGAATTTTTCTATTTGTGTTCAATTGAGCGTCAAGGAATGCCAGCAGAGATCCCGTGAAAAATGGCGGCTGGTAATTTTTCTGAATGGACAAGAAATGAGAGTAGCTTACACGGAGTTATGAGAGGCAAGATTTTTCACGGATAAGATTTTATCAAAAGGATGAAACAATAAAACAAAAATCCGAGTTCTTGCTCGTTTTATCAAATAATTCATAAGTAAAATTGCTTACTTTTTACTTTCCCTGCAATACATGGTAATGTATAGGGAAAGTATTGGAATCATACCGAAAATCACAACTCGAGTTTTCGACGGATCTACACGTTTCAAGACCTCTAGAATACGAAAAAACTATTTTTAGCGTGACGTCTGTGTGTGTGTCTGTGTGTCTGTCTGTGTGTCTGTCTGTCTGTCTGTCTGTCTGTGTGTCTGTGTATCTGTCTGTGTGTCTGTCTGTGCAGATTTTGTATCCATTCTAACTAAAAAACTAATCGACCGAATTTCACAAAATTTGGTAGGTAAGTCACTTGTGAGCGAGTCTGGTGCTGATTAGTTTTGGGTACGATTCGGGATAAAAGAACAAGTCTTTTTTTGCGAAATGGCCCGCAAAAGCTTGTATCCACTCTAACTGAAAAACTAATGGACCGAATTTCACAAAACTAGGTAGATGAGTCACTTGTGGGTTACTCTGGTGCTGATTAGATTTTGGTACGATTCGAAAAAAATTCGAAAAAATTTTTTACATGAATCGTGAACCATTTTATTATTTTATCGGTTTTTCAAAATATCAGTTAATGTAAAACATAGGTAGGTAGTAGTACAGACTACCGTTGACAAACTTTTAAAAATGCCGTCATTTCGGTAAAAATCCTTTCTCTCGATCTGAAAGTGCATGGTTGCCAGAACAACATGATGATACAAAATACTTACAATAATAAAATACAAATCAGAGATATACAAGTTATTAATTGCAAAACAAATACAAGATATCAATTGAATATCAAAATTGCTTCATTTCAATAATACCACGCGGTCATGGAAAAGCTTAAAATTTCAAATACATTTGGTTTACTTTTTCTTAATAAGACAAATACTTCTGCTTATTTTTCAGTAATTGTTATTTTAAAAATCCTTTATTTTCGTTCTTTTGAATTTAAAAAATAGTTTGTTGACTTTTCGATATTTTAAAATTGAAAGAACTTCGTTTATTTTACCAAAATTTAAAATTTAAAAACCATTGTTTTTTTACAATAGTACAAACTTCAAAACGTTTTCGTTTACTTTCAATATTTAACGCTTGAAAACTCTTTTTTGATTTTCGCTCGTTTTAATTTTTGCAAACCTAACTCTTTCTTTATATTTCGATAATTTGAATTTTAAAAATCTGATGTGGGCAGCACATGACTTTCCTTACATAATGCAATGAATTTACTACTTTTACAGCAAAAAAATAGCTTATAGTAGATACTTATATTCTTTTCAAGACATAGGATTTTTATCAATTAGTCGTCTTTTTCATTCATTTAGGGTCATTTTTAAATATTTGGCGAGATTTTCGTTAATCTGGCAACATTTTAAAAAGTCGCCAAGTTGGAAATATTCTGCCGAATTCGTCGCCAAAATCTCGCCAAGCGTTATGGAAGGAGAAATAAGTTATTCTTATAGCAGATAAATGACTATTGAAGTTCAAATACAAAAGTATTACACAAAGTATATTTTCTCATGAATGGAATGAACTAGATCCTCGAAAATGATATCACTAAATTTATCGCATGATATTAGACATGAAAAGTGAACATGTTGCTCAACAGTTAATATATTTTTTTTATTTATGGGATTTTTTGATGAATTTATTTGAAAAATGTGCAATATCTCTAGAACGGTTCATGCTAGCGTTCTAAAGTTTATGTCAATAGTTTTCTACAGGCAAATTATATAAGAAATGTCTATTTGCGTAACTGTACTACAGGTTTTGATTTTTGATAATTTTTTCAAAATTTCACTCGAAATTTTAGGGGGGGGAGGAGGGTTCTGAACATTCGATTGCGTTTAAAAACAATAGGCTTCCAGTATTCACGGATTGTGATTTTTGTACTAAATTTTATTCGAATTGCTCAATTCGTTCGTGAGATATCGTCTCCACAGCTTCACTGACACACACACACACACACACACACACACACACACACACGCAGACATCACCTCAAAAATGTTTGATTCGTGATCACGGATGCGTGAAACGTGCTCTCCCATCGAAAACTCGTATTCGAATTTTCGACCCCGTCACAATACTTTCCTTATATATTATGCATTTAAGGAAAGTAAAAATATCTTTCTATAGTTTAAATTTTGAAACACTTTACATTTCAATAGCTTGAATTTCAAAACATTTTTGTTTACTTTTGAATATTAAAATTTGAAAACCCTCTAATTACTTTCAGTAATATGAAAATTTAGAAACTTTTGTTTAGAGCTCAAACATTTATTATAAAGAAAGTAGCCTTCTTGAATCATGGAGCTTCACTTGGGCAAGAAAACGCACACTGAAAGTGCCACATACATCGCGCTTATTTTGATCTCGTTAACATATTAGCATAGTCGAGGTATGCTATAGCAATAAGAAAACTTTCGCTGTTCTATAAATTTGGGATCCTCTATCGAGCTTTTATGCATTCAGTTCCCTGATTCGGCTTCGAAATTTAAAAATCTGATGTGGGCAGCACATGACTTTCCCTTCAAATTTATAAAATTCATTTTAATTTATACTTTCCCAGCAATTCGTTCCCTGCAAAATCATATTTCCTTTATTTCTTTAATAATTCATTAGATTGAGTTTAATTGCACCAAATAAGTCTAAATTTGCATTTTTAATTCAATTTTTGTTTTTATTTGGTAATTAGACATTTTTCCGATAGCGGCGTAAGAAAAATGTAAGAAATCTCAAATATCTTGAGAACGGTTAGTCCTAAAGTATAATGGAGTGTGTCATATTCTTTTCCTCGTCAAAAATTGCGTATAAAATAAGAATTTAATTGATACATTTCAGCATACGTAGTCTTTTTTTGTTTTAGATTTTTGCGGGCCATTTTGTAAAAAAAGGCAGGTTGTTATTTTCCGAATCGTACCAAATTCGAATCAGCACCAGAGTGTCCCAAAAGTAACTTATCTACCAAATATTGTGAAATTTGGTCAATTAGTATTTTAGCTAGGGTGGATACATGTAAGTTTTGCTGGCCATATCCCAAAAAAAAGCCAATATCTTCTTTTCCGAATCGTACAAAATTCTAATCAGCACCAGAGCATCCAACAAGTAACTTATCTACCAAATTTTGTAAAATTTGGTAAATTAATATTTTAGTTAGAGCGGATAAATGAAATTTTTACTGGCCATTTCGCAAAAAAAAGCGGGTTCTGTTTTTACGAATCGACCAAAAACTAATCAGCACCAGTGTCACATCCAAGTGACTTGCCTACCAAATTTTATGAAATTCGGTTGATTAGTTTTTGAGTTGGAGTGGATACATACATTACACAGACACACAGACAGACAGACACACAGACAGACACACACACACACACAGACGTCACGCTAAAAATAGTTTTTCGCATTCCAGATGTCTCGAAACGTGAAGATCCGTCGAAAACTTGAGTTGCAATTTTCGACATGATTCCAATACTTTCCCTATACATTACCATGTATTGTAGGGAAAGTAAAAAAAAAACATTATGGCACATGACAGGATTTTTTTTATTCCATTGCAGATACCGACTTTTCTATGCTGTCGAACCCATAATAATCGCAAAGATTGTTCCATCAATCATATTACCTAAAATAAAAGCGCAATCTTACAGTCTTCTTGTATGTGTAATGGTCACTTTCGTTTTCCCACTGGTTCAGAACTTTATCTTAGGATGCTTAATCGTAGAATATGAAGCTGCGGAATGGCAATTTGTGCTGTTACACTTACCCCTGACACGGCTCAGCGGTCTATCGGCTGGAATCACCCGTCTATATGATAGTACATCATTTCATTACAATATATTTCAAATGCCAAACGTTCAACGGCTACAGCGCGATTTACCCTCAATCCATTTCGCAAAGCACTTAAAACCAGCCACCGATGGAAACGGATGATATTTTTTTCCCAAAATATACCCAAAGCCACCCATGTCTTCCGCTCTGTGATTCATGATAATTTCAGACGGTTATGGTCAATTTCACTGGAACAACGAGAATCCGCCATTTGATAGAACTAAGATGAAGTATTAAAAATAGCCGTACAATATTTCAAGCGGAAATAACCGCACGTGAGTCGCATTTTCGATCCAATTCATCCGCAGTATCGGAAGTTTCGTACAGGGCACAAATATGCAGACTGTCTTGTCGGTGTAGGCTTTGTGTTAGAGAAATGGAATTTTGCAGGACATTGACCCAGGACTTATGTCAGGGATATGTTTGAAGATGGATGAAGTTTTGGAACAGAAATTTGCTGCAGGGGTGGCACATGTTTTTCTAGATATATCAAGTAGTTTTATGAAACAAAATAAAAATTCAAAATTTCATTGAAGCACAGAATCGTTAGCTTTTATGTCACATCATCCATTATACTAATGCATATGAGATTTCCTACGAAGTTTATCTATGATGTCATATTTTCTGCCATTATATATTCTAGAGGATCATACATACAATATGCCTGCCGATTATGGCGTATTATGCCGATTATGAAAATTATATATTGATAAAATTCCGTACTAAAAAACTGCAGTGATAAAATACCATATATACACTGTTGCTATTTTATTGTCCAAACTTGCTATTTTATTGGCCCTTTAGTCCAAACTTGTGGATCCGCAACATCCAAAAGTTTACGCATTTCATATTCACTCGATTGATTACTATACCAAGGGTAACTCTATCATTATTCAGTCTAAGTGGTTGCTTAAGAAAGTTTTTAGCCATCCGCTTATGTCTTCATATTGACATAAAAAAAAGTTTAAAGTTTACAGCTATTTTAGTTTGGGCGGATATATTTCTGTTTATTGACAAGCGTAAATGGTAAAAAGAGTGAAGGTTTATACTTTTTTTAAAAATTTGGTAAAATAGTTAAAAGTATTTCTATGAATGTATGAAATCGTCGATTCAAACTTCGCCCGAAAGATATTTCCTTGTCTCTACTTTAAAATAATACATCTAGTACCCAGAAAAAATGTTTATTTCATTTCAATTTAAAACACTGAAATTGCTAAATAAAAACCGATTTTCTATCTTTAATGAAAAGTCTAGAAATGAAATATCTGTGTGAACTCAGTAGAAACAGGCCTTCCATCTTGTCTTTTTTCGAAGAATTACCCGCCTTCACTTTTCAAAGGATTTCTCCCGTGGCGTTTGTTGCCGCTCAATTGACCACGATTGAAAATTCCCCCAAGAGGTCAGCGCAATCTGTCTCCATCTTTCACTTCTGAGCCGAAAAGCTTTATTTCGAAGTTTCCGTCTCTTACTTTTGTGAGCAAGCTTTGTTTTCTCAGAAGAGTTTAGAGAAGGTTTTGAGAAGTGTGATGTGGACAACACAGGGTTTGCTCAAGATACTACACACAATGCATTAACTTATTTCCAAATTAAATAATCAATAGCAGATCCATAACAGTTAATTCAAATTTGGCATTTTTGTTTAGCGGATTTATCCAAGACATGAAATGTTTGAATTAATCTATAATTAACATATGTCATAAAAGACAAAATAATTGACTGGCCCTACGACTTTGTATTTGGTGTAACGTACAACAGTGGTTACACGCGAATCTATTCAATGTACTTTCTGACAAAACCATGCCATGATCCACTTGTCGATCAAGTAAAGAAATTTTGGTGTTCTAATAAAGACGATACATCATAGATACTTCGAATATCAGCTGTCTTTCGAATCAAGTTTTGTAGGTGTCAAATTGATGTCTATTTTATATAGCAGAAATTATGCATATCAGAATTATGATAGTAGAAGCAACCACAACGTTAAAAAGATTACATGCCTGTGTTTTATTAGTTGGGTTTACTTATTTAGCATTTAGTGATCATTTTGTGAGCTTGAGGGTTTGACTCACCTAACGTCATTTTAAATACGTATTGATGTTGCAATTATTGATCCCATATCAGGTATGGCTTCATGCAATGATAACATTTATATATATGCCCTCTATCAAAAAATATTCCTATTCCTACATAAAATATATTTTATTTCCGCAAATACTTTTGAATCATTTCTCCTACTACTAATTAGTGTATGCTCTTCCTGCCTTATTCACATTTTATCTGGGGTGTAAAAACAGTTTAACAGAAATAATGTTTCATTTTCCTCCTAGCCCTAACCAGAATGAATCTTGCCATGGAGCAGAGATCTGCAGCCATATATTTCGTGTCAAGCTGCGCAACATCATATCACGTAATGTACAAGTGTAGTATTTTTTACAAACGGAAAATATCGTAAAAATATTTTTAAAAAATGCTGTTCATTTTTTCGTTGCCATCTAAGCTAGTTAATTTCTTCTTTTTACGAAAGAAACATTAAAAAATGGGCGGTAGCAGCTTTCTATGAATTCACATTTCGTACGTATACTAAAAAGTGCAGATACAGATATTTTGTAAATGGAATATTTTAAAAATTACCATTTCTAAACAAGCTGTAAGGGAAAAAAAAATCAATTTTTTTTCAACCTGACAAGACGATTATTTCAAAGCTTTAAGAAATTGTTATAAACAAATTACAGATCTAGAAACTGAATTTTCTAATACATATTTTTTGTCCATTACTATTTATATCTATATTTTACAGTTTAGAAGATATTTCGAGTAAAAGTAAGTAAAATAAAAATAAAAACTCACTGGGACATATACTTTATTATATGTCCGACTTGGACATATAAGTTTTGCGAAAAAAAAAAATCAGAATATTAAAATAGTGAAATTATTTTATATATCCATAATATGTACCCTATTTTTGTCAGAACATATAAAAAATGTTTCTATTTTTATCTATTAGTTTAGCATATATAAGCAGTCAAAATGTTTACATTTTTCGTAACACCCCGATTTTCGACACGAATAGCCCATGCATATACATATGTTATTTACATCAGAAACACAAAGTTGGAATTGTTTCTTCTTTCCATGCATTTAATTCTGATTTTCAAATAGTTAGTCCAATTTATGTGCATAACTGTAGAAGTAATATCTTATCTTGAAGAAAAATCTTTTATGATTATATGGCTTCGAAATTTTTTATGAATCCATTCTTCATCAATTTGGGGATTTTTTATCCCAAGTATATGTGGTCATGTAAAGTAATTGTAGAGAGATCAAGAGTCACACTTTCAGACTTTCTTCAGAAAACCATTCTTGCCACTCGAATATAATAGCCTCTAAAACGACGAAGTAGGAATTAAACCTCATAGGTGCCTATGAGGAATTATACCTCATAGGCATGTGTATTCGGGTATCTCTAGTAACCAAACAGTATCTACGACCGAATAATTGCCATCTAACATCCTAGCAACGCTTAAGTTTGAGCTACATTTACATCCTGTAAAGTTCTATCGAAAATATAAAAAACAGTCCTCCATTTACCACATTGCAAAATGACCAAGCCTTTGTGTGGTGTTATACGATTGTCAGTATTAATATCCATTTTATATCCAGCTGGAATCAAAATATGAATGTAACATTGAAATATGAACACATAAAATCCAATTTCTTGACAATTTTGATAAAGTAATTATTTGGTTCAGTAATTTACTTGTGCATGATATAAAACATTCACTAAAGTTTTCATAGCATGTAAAAGTATAGGGTGAAACTTCCCAGTGTATGTTCAGTATTGACTCCAGAAGCAATGCTTTTGCTTTATCTATTTCTTAAGTAGCAAACATTCTAATTTGGAATAATATTTAGTAAAGTTGTTTGCTATCTGTGAAAGCAGCAATCCACAGGTTTTAAAACAAAAATATCCATTAGAGCAGATAGGTTAAAACTTTTAATATTAACGTAATTGCACAGAAAAGTTGTATACTCAGCTTTAAAAATATGTTTCGTTAGCTTATAAACTATTTCTTGCCATCGCTGAAGAGGTAAATACTAAAAATCTATCAAATTATGAGTTTACAGATTATGAAAAAAAAATTAGGCACAGATAAATACAGACTGAACATGTTCATCAGTGCTAAAAGTGTCCTGTTAAGACAAAACAACACTGTTTATACATGCAAAAGACCCCATACAATCAAAAAACCTCTTTTTGATTATATGGAAAAATACCTTTTCCGTCAGGCGTCCCCAAGACTCCCCCTCGTTGATACTATCTTGTTAAAGGTTCAATTAATCCAGCACATTTGCAGCACATTTGCAGCACATAATGCAACAAATTTGCAAAAAACCCAAATAGATCCAGTATTCGATTATTTTCTCTGCAGAAAATAGCATATGATAAATCGCACACGACAACGATTGTCTATTATTCACAAGATGAAAACAATTTTTCATAAAGCAAGTTAAAATAATTTTGATATTGCTATTTTCTGTAAGCCCCCTCCCTCCACGTAAGTCGATTGGCTACCTTGCATATGCCGCCCATTCTTTGCCTTCTGGAGACAAATGGTGCCCTCATGTATAAAATGGTTACCGACGTCTGGTTTAATATATTAAATAAAAACAAATTTCAATAAAAAACTGACATTCGCCCAACCAACTAATATTAATAGATATGCTTATTTCTGCAGAATGAAAAAAATAAACACGTATTTTCATAAATTATCGTCTGTCTGCATATATATTCTTACATCATCCATTCCTCCTACGTTTAAACTCATGCATGCTCTTTCTAACTCATTCCATTTTATCCGGAACGTGAAAACCGTTTTCAAACATCATTTTTCAGCTTTTGTCTGGACCGAACCGGAATGAGCCCTATCACGGAGCAGGGGCCATTTATTTCATGTCAATCAGCACAACGTCATATGTCACATGATGGTAAAGCGCAGTATAAAAAAAAAATATGAATAAAAAAAATTCAACCAGCCTCTTTCTACGTATATATAAACGTGAAAAATGGGTATTTATTTCGTTTTCTTTTCGAGAAGTCGAATTTATTTACTTTCGATTTTTGATTGAGATAAGCTAGTAATCTTAAAGCACAGTATGAAAAGATATGCAGACTGTAGATTCAATTTGGAAGTATATTTTAGTAGATAATTTGCTAGGGGTCAATTCGCAAGTGTGTCAGTTTTGCAGGTATTTATATTTTGGTATTTACATTACACACACAATAACTGACAAATACGGCAAAATTTTGCACACAATGATACCACTGTGTTTTGTTTTGATCATTATTATAAAATATTTAATGATTCAAACATTTTTTCGGAAAATTAATTGTTCAAAATAATTTATTTTTGAACACGTGGTCATGTTTACAACTAATGGCATGGAAATTTAGCATGGCCATACTTACGTTAAATGGCATAATAATGTAACATGAACATCTTTACAACTAATGGCATAGCAATGTAACATGGACTTGTTTACAACTAATGTCAGGGTAATATTTAACCTGTTGTAACACCATGTGGATGTGACCTATGGCAATCGGCATGATCACAAGTACTGCGTGGTTTCTATAACAATTTTGTTTCATTCATGCAGCACTTTAAATTATATACTCTTGCCAAATTACACAAAATGCACGGTAAAAGTTATACAATCTATATAAATAACAAGAAAGATCAATCATGCTTAAAGCATTGATTATGAAACACTTTCCAACTTCAATGCAATTTTATTTAAACATGTCTAAAATGCAATATATTCCTCGGTAATATTTTAAAACTTATAACAATACTACATTAATTTATTATATTTGAAAATTTAAACATTCATCGAAAAAAATGAACTTCATTCAAATGACGGCATTGAAATATAAATTGCCTGGTTTAAACATCTCTAAAATGTGATACATTCCTGGGTAATAATTTTAGAATTATCATTATACTACGGAAATTTATTGTATTTGAAATCTTCATCGAAAACAACTGAAATTCATTCAAATGACGTCATAGCAAAAATAACACGCCTGGCTCTCTCTATAAAAGCAATATTTCATTCATAAATAATTTCCCATTCATGTCATTCATCACAATACTATAATAATTTATTTTATTTAAAAGTTAAGACCATGGAGCTGCAAGTAATTAAACTCTATGCGTAAAACTTCATCGAAAAAAATCGTCCTTCTCTTTGTAAAATCAGTGAATATTTCATTCATATCAGCTATGCAAACTCCATGAACTAAATGATTTTGTGTTAAAGAAATACAGCAATTCTAATACAACTCATTCTACATATTTCGCTATTTACATTTTACATGGGTGAAAAGTAGGCTGCGTTGTAGAAATAATCAAATTTGGATGAGCATTTAAGCTCAAATATATTGTCATTGCGTTGTTTCAGTATGTAGATGCACATAATTTAAGCAAAAATAAAGTGGTTTTAGAACGGATACAACACTCAATATGAATTAAAAAGAACTTTAAAAATCACGATTGGCAAGATGGCTGCCATATATCATTTTGAAGTGGATCACGTGATCTTTTCATATCACGGTCACGTGATCGCTTCATATAAAATGTGTTATTATTATTTTAATTTTTATTTAAAAAAACTACTGAATATATTTCACTGAATTTTTTTTTTATATTTTAGGGAACAATTTAGATATTACCTAAAATTTTCGAAGCAATTTGTGAATTTTAAATCCGCTTAAAAAATGTTTGAAACATTAGGTCCCATAGGGCTCAAGGTATTTCATTTTTTCAACCCGGGTTCAATCCAAAACTAATTGGGTGATATTATTCATTTATATTCCCATAGGTCCTACGGACCGTCTGAACAACATACTAAAATTTCATTTTGATTAAGTCATTTTTACGGCAGTTATCGTGCTAACGGACAGACAGACAGATAGACAAACAGAATGAACAAAGTAATAAACACTTTTCAACTTTGTTGTAAAGTGTTAAAATCTCCCACAATAAATGAGTTTTGAGAGAACAAACGCCAATGTTTGAACTAGCAACAAGAAGACGTCAAAAATATATCATTTTACTTTCCCCGCAATATATGGTAATGTATAGAAAAAGTATTGGAATTGTGCCGAAAATCGCAACTCGAGTTTTCGATGGATCTGCAAGTTACGTTTCGAGACCTCTAGAATACGAAAAACTATTTTTAGCGTGATGTCTCTGTGTGTGTGTGTGTCTATGAGTCTGTCTGTGCAGATATTATATCCACTCTAACAAAAAAAATAATTGACCGAATTTCATAAAATTTGGTAGGTAAGTTACTTGTGTACGAATCTGGTGCTGATTAGTTTTGGGTACGCTTCGGAATAAAAGAACCCGACTTTTTTTGGCGAAATGGCCCTCAAAAATTGTCTGTATCCACTCTAGCTGGTAAACTAATGGACCGAAATTCACAAAATCAGTAGATAACTCGCTTGTGGCTCTCCCTGATGCTGATTAGATTTTGGCAAGATTAGGAAAAAAATAACATGCCTTTTTCAGCGATATGGCCCGCAAAAATCTAAAATAAAAACTACGTATGCTTAAGTATATCCATTAAATGTCTGTTTTATACGTAATTTTTAACGAAGAAAAGAATAAAACCAATCCCATTACACTAAGACTAGCCGTTCTCTAGATATTTTAGTATTTTCGGATTTTCTCTACGCCACCTTTGAAAATAAGTCCAGTTACCAAATGAGAACGAAAATTGAATTAAAAGTGTACTAAATTTAATTAAAATAAACAGAACGTGGATATAAGTCTGCAGGGAAATTCTTGTGGTGCCTACATTGTATTTCAAATTATACGTAAGAATATTTAAATTGTTTCGTGGATAATTTTTTGTGACATCTCAGATTTCTCGCCAAACTTTATGTGAAATCTCAGAAGCATGGCCGATGTTTCCCAAATTTAGAAAGTTAAACATGAACCAGTATGTTACAGCATTACTTATATTTCCTCCCAAAACTCGAAAGCATTAAACATCCAAGTCACTAAATATTTATATCTGGCACTTACTGTGAAATTTGTTGTGGAAATACTTAAGGAATGCTGCTGGAAATATTACATATCCTACACTTTAGTAACGACGGTAAAATGTGTGTCCAATCCATGAAAAATGATGGCCGTTGGCAGCAGACGTGGGATTCTCCCACCCCCTAAAATGTACGAAATTGGAAATCGATTCTGTTTTTTAGGTGAAATCGGCACCAGCTTGTTTGAGAAAAATGGCATTTCGACTCTGAATTTTTAACAGCAAAAAAATAATATCTAAACTATTTAATTTTAAATATATATATATACAACAGTCAAATAACACGATACTTCAATTACAACATATAAGTTCTCAGCAGGCAGGTTCATTATTTATTGCTGTTATCAGTGAATACTTCATTTGAATTCCGGGTATCACAAGTACAAGAGCGAAATTTATTTAGTCCAAGTAATTTTAAGTGCAACTTTGTTTTAAATCACTCTGAGAGTATATTTAATTTAAATCTAAATATCTCAGCTGTCTGTTCGCGGAAGAGAAGTAGAAAATTTAGCCCCATAAGATGAAATTTTGGAATTCATATATATATATATATATATATATATATATATATATATATATATATATATATATATATATATATATATATATATGTAATATATATATATATATATATATATATATATATATATATATATATATATATATATATATATATATATATATATATATATATATGTAATATATATATATATATATATATATGTATATATATAAATAATACTATTATGTATTTACACAATAGTGTTATTTATTTATTTCTCACGATTGGCAACAGTAGATCTCTTTTGAGATTTGGCAACATTGGTCTCGTCATTTAATGCTCGAATGGATAAGATATTTTCATTGTATTTCCGATAATTATATTTACTATATAATTTTTCAATCTCTATGCTAGTCCGAATAGCATTAGTTTATAGATAAAATCTATCTCTTGCTTTAGAAACTAGCATATTTTGTGTTCATTTTGAATAAATATTTGGACTTGAAAAATATTTTTTTTGAAATGAACAAGTTTTAGGCCTGTTGCTTTTCCACGTGTATGATTTTAATGCTTGGTTATTTTTTGTTTTTCTATTTTCGAATTCACACCGTTGATATTTGTTGATTATCTTAAGCTTGATGACTATGAATAAGTATTTAATTTTCTCATGATGGTTGATTCTTTTTTTAATATTTCCTATAAATTTGTAGGTATATTTTAAGTTAGGGTTTTTGAGCTACATTTTTTTCTATTCTATCATTGGATTTTCATACTATATTTTTATTATATATATAAATATATATAAATATATAAATATATATATATATATATATATATATATATATATATATATATATATATATATATATATATATATATATATATATATATATATATATATATATATAAAATATAAAGGATACAGAAGAATTAAGAGAAGCAGTGACCTTACACACCCCAGTTAACTGCCAAAACTGCCGCCGTGTTCATGCGGAGTACGATCACGTTAAACATGTGGGTCCGAAAGTCCTTCCGAGAGGTTGGTGGTAGGGGAAGGAGGGTACGGTCCCTGTGGATGCCTCCCCCACTGGGTTCCGGTCTAAATTGGGTGGCACTTCCCGACCGTCCAAACAGTAACCTTCCACCTTTCTGGTAGGTCGGACGGTCTGGGTTTCAACAACAACAACACCCCAGTTAACAACGTGCACATCCTTGATGCCGCGGCATTGCACTCCTGGACGGCAGCACCGACATATATATATATATATATATATAATATATATATATATATATATATATATATATATATATACATACATACTATATATACATATATATTATATATATATATATATATATACATACATACTATATATACATATATATTATATATACATATTGTCGTGAAAGAATTCATTACAAATTCCTTCTATAGGATTCTTATATTATCATCAATACTTAAATTTGAAAATATAAAAGATCCTACCTCAGATTCCCGGGGAAGCAGTAGGTTGATGACAGTATTTGAGCACTTCTGTCGGTTTCTGTCGATTCTGAAAATACTTAAGTTTAATTGAAATAAAGATATCTCCAATAATTAGCCGAGTCGGTTTTCATTTTTTAGATTATATAATTTCACTACACACTAATATGTTACATATTTACAAATCATTAATAATCTTTACAGTGATCTTAGTTCCATACTGTTCACTGATCGACAGTTCTTTTTCATCTCTGGCGTTCGTTTCTCAAAGTCCCAGCAACATGTGTTAGGAGTGACGTCACGGAAATGTTTTATGCGCAATATATCTTCTGTAAGTGGCAATTCTGTCAGCTCACCCAATTCAAAACATCATTAACACCATCGGCAGGGCAGAATATGAAAGTTCGATGTAACAGTTTTTCGACACTCCCCCTTTTGAGTTTCAGTGAAAATTTTACCTGAGACTCAACATCTATTACTGTCTGTAACTTTGAGGCACTCGAACAGTACGTCCTGCTCGTGTAGTCACATAACGATGGTCAGGTTCCTGTGCAGCGTTTTTACCACCAGGAGAATCAGGCATGGTCTCTTCAGCACCATCTGACCTGGCAGGTTCATCTTGAGTGAGGTCAGAGCGAGCACCATCGTCATCTAATTCCAGTGGGCACAGTTTCCGAACTGGTCGGATGAAAATACCTGATCTGGTCTTTATTTTGGCTAGACGTACCAGTCCATCTTTGCTAGGATATACGTCTAGAATCCTTCCTAACGGCCAATTAATTCTTTTCACATTGTCAGTCCACACTAAGACAATATCTCCCACCTTTGGGGTATGCACTTTGCTGTTCTTTATGTGGCTTTGGCGTAACTGTCCTAAATATTCAATACGAAACCTAGCACGAAGATCTTTCATGATTCTTTTTCGGTATACCAATCTTTTGTTCAACTTTTTCCTATCTAACTGGTTCAAATGGTCTAAGTCAGCAACACTATTGTCCTTGTTTTCCTGTAAAAACATTGCAGGAGTAAGTGGACTCAGGTCATTCACGTCTTCTGATACATAAGTTATTGGTCTTGAGTTAAGTAGGCTTTCACAATCACATAAGACCGTTGCCATTTCTTCATAACATAAGGATGTTTTTCCAAGAACTTTTCTCAAAATCCATTTCATAAGACCAACTAACCGCTCCCAAAATCCACCCCACCACGGAGCGGAAGTAGGAATGAATTTCCAAGTAATCGGTTCAATACTTAGTTTCAATTTTTCCAGATTGATAGTTTTAAGGAAGTTTTCAGACCCGACAAAATTTGTTCCATGGTCAGAATAGATTATAGACGGTCTTCCTCTGCGTGCTATGAATCTTCTAAGTGCCAACAGAAAATTATCAGTAGAAAGAGCTGTTAGCAGTTCCAAATGAACAGCTCGATAAATGGCGCATGTCACAATTAGAATCCAGGTCTTTTGTCGATCTTTAAGAATTAAAGGACCTGCTACATCTACTCCAATTATCTCAAATACAGAGGCATCCTTCACTCGATCTTCAGGTAAAGTTCCTTCAGGAATATGCGGTGGTCTTACACTAAACCTTTGGCATACGACACACGATTGGATAACTTTTTTGATAGTTCTTCTACTTTTCAGTATCCAATAATTTTCTCTTAACGCAGACATTAAAAATTGTACTCCAGCATGTCCGAGTTCTTTATGTTTCCAAATTATCAAACTCTTAACCACATTGTGGTCCGTTGGCAGAACAATTGGAAATCTGAAATTTTCTTCATCTGCTCGCATGAAAACTTTCGTCTTGATTCTTAAATGTCCATTAGAATCTGTAATAATTGGTAGGGATTTAAGTCTACTATTATTTTCATCCAAGAAAACATCCTTTTGTACTTTCCTCAGAATCACAAGTTCAGCTTTTTTAAGCTCATTAGTATCTAACTTCCCAAGTTTTCTATCTCCAGATTTCTTAGCATTTTCGGCAAATCTATATATCCATCCAGTGACTCTTATTATTTTCTGGTATGAGGATATATAATGATAATAATCATCTTTCTCTTCATTTATAGATGATACTATGATCTTCCTTTTCTCTGAATTCACCACCTTCTCATCCGGAATCAGTTCGAAGTCTGGCCAGTTATCCCTAGAACACTTCAACCATAACGGCCCTTCCCACCAATTTCCTTTGATAAGTGTTTTCACAGAACATCCTCTTGATGGGAGATCCGCAGGGTTTTGGACCCCCGGCACGAAATTCCAATCATTGGCGGAAGATAGACTTCTGATTTCCCGTATTCTATTGGAAACAAAAGTAACCCAAGGACCCTCTTTTTTGATCCAATATAAAGCGTCCATTGAGTCGGACCAATAAAATGTCTCAATATCTTCCATATTTAGATCTTTCTTTACCGTGTCTGCCAATCTTGCTCCAATGTTACAAGCTAATAACTCCAATCGTGGTATAGATATACCTTTTAAAGGAGCTACCCTTGATTTTGCTTGTATTAACTGACAGGTTACACTATTTTCCTTTTCTGCTCGAAAAAAAATACAAGTGGCATACGATAACTTGGAAGCATCACAAAACACATGTAATGTCAGCTGCGCATCATTGAGGTCTAAACTGGATAGTCTTCGGGGAATCCTAGCGTTTTTTAATTCACGTAGTTGATTCTTCCAATTATCAAATTTCTTAACAATGTCCTCAGGCAATGCAAAGTCCCACGATGCTTCAATTTTCCAACATTCCTGTAGAAGAAGTTTTGGTATTAAAGTCACAGGACATGTAAACCCAATTGGGTCAAATATTCTATGTGCCACAGATAAGATTCTTCTCTTTGTGACGGGTTCTTCATTGTCTGTATCGATGAACAAACATGACAAGGTATCCTTCTCAATGTTCCACGAAAGACCCAACACCGGTACATCAGTTTCTTCGGCATTCAGCCCATGCAAATTTTGTACATGTTTCTTCCTTGAAGAAAACTCGTTGTTCCTCCATCCACGTAGGTCGAATTTCGCTGATGACAGAAGTTTCTGAGACTCGGTACGAAAATGATCTAACTCTTCCATTGTATCGACACTTGCAACGCAGTTGTCAACGTACATAGAGTCTTTGAGTTTTTTAGCAAGCTCTTTCAGCGGTTCTGTAACTTGATCCAAAAGGTGAGTCAATACAGCAGCGAGGAGAAAAGGGCTGCAGGACACTCCAAAAACAACTCGAGTGTGTCTGTAAGTGATTACTTTGTGAGGATCGCCGTCCTTCCACCACAAAAACTGCAAAAAGTTTCTGTCATTTTCGTGTAAGCTTATTTGTAGGAAGGCTTTTCGGATGTCAGCTATTACTCCGATCTTACCCCACCTGAATCTGTTCAGAATTGATGGTATCAATTCTATCAAATTGGGTCCCTTTTCCAGGCATTCGTTTAACGATACAGAATTGCGGGTTTTGGCTGACCCATCAAAAACCGGTCTAATCTTGGTCGTGGCTTGTTCTTTTATCACTGCTCTATGAGGCAAGTAGTGTACGGCGGAATTTTCATCCGTAAGTTTTTCGAGTCCTGGCCTAATTTCTTCTATTATCCCCTCCTTTTCCCATTCGTCAAATACCTTTTGATAAGCTTCTAGCTTGTTAATCGAATTAAGGGATTTTACTGTGTTTTTAAGCCTTTTTTCGGCCAAGTCCTTGTGATCAGATAATGGCTGATGTCCATATAACCATGGTAAGTATACTTGATATCTGCCTGTTTTTTCTCTGGAAACAGTTTCGTGAAAGTGTCTTAAAGCAAGATCTTGTACTTCTAATTTTGTTCGTTTTTCACTCGGGTCACTAATGCCCAAAGAATCTAAGTTCCAGAGATCAGTTATCTTAGCATTGTTTACATGTAGAGATAGCAACAAAAGAGAATTATCAATCTTGCTTTCTCTATGATCCTTGCCCATTACTGTCCAGCCTAAGTGGGTATTTATGGCTACTAAACCTCCAGAAAGATGTTTTACCTCCCCAGTAAATAATTTTCCCGCTAAGTCTGCTCCAATAAGTATATGAATTTCATTTTTATTCTTCTCGAACAAATATGATTTTTCATTTATTTCAATGTCACTAACAAAAATACCAAGGTTTCTTAATTCACTTATGCATTGAGAATCATCGATTTTAGGAATTGAAGCACAAATTTTTCTTTGATCCATCGCTTCAAATTCACAGTTGTATTTCTTATCGATGCTAGTTAACTTTACCCGGTATTTCTTGTGTGTTTCAGAATTTTCTATACCCCCAAAAAGTCCGTGAATTACTGTTTCTTCTCCTAAACATTTTAATCCCATTCTTTTAGCTACGTATTTGCTCACGTACGATTTTTGACTTCCAGTATCAATAATTATCCTTACAAAATGTTCTAAACCATTTTCATTAATACATACAATCATTGTTTGTAAATAAACTTCTTTAGAGCAAGACTGATTTGTAAGTACTGTGTTTTCAACTACTTCAGTGTTTTCATTTTTAACATTTGGCTTACTAGCGCAATTATCATTCCTTTTAATAAAACACATTATATCTAAATGCCTTTTTCCACATTCCGAACAAGTTACTTTTACTTTACAATCTCTGGAAATATGATTCATTTTTAGACATCGAAAACATGCACCCTTTTTAATTAAAAGAGATTTCCTTTCTTCAAGTGCTAATCCGCGAGCATATTTACAAGTAGAGCTCTGGTGATATTTACTACAGAATACACATATTTTATTATTTTCTTGAACATCTGAGCTAAATAATTCTGCAGTTGTAGCGACCTTCGCTTTTCCGAACTTCACTTGTGGTAAATTTCTCTCTGGGTCATCAGATCTGTTTATCCTCCGAGAGGGTAGAAAAGATTTATGAGTTTCATGTGGATTCATTTCGGAAATGTAAGTGTTTGATCGTTCGCGAGCTCTTAACTGCTTATCCATGAAGCCAATTAAATTGTTTATGGTATAGTCAGCATCATTAAATTCTTTGCTGAAGTCAAAGACTAAATCATATGGTAGTAATTTCAAAATTATGGGGCACAATAAACTACCAAAAGTATCGGAGGAAACTCCAAGGGATTCTAAACTTCTAATTTGTGTTTGGCAGTTGTCAAAAAGTTTTCTAAATCCTTTAACATCATTAGATCGTCTAAGAGGAGAAATATGTAATAAATGATTCATGTGTGCATTTATCAGAACGTCATTTCGGCCGAATCGGTCTTTTAACAAATCAATTGCTTTGACATAATTTTCAGACGAAATAGCGAATCCTTCGACAGTACCCAAAGCAGTGCTTCCTAAATGTGCTTTTAGATAGTTAAATTTGTCGACTTGATCTAAATACTCATTTTTGTGTATTGCGGTTTCGAATGAGTTCCAAAACGTCAACCACTGACTCACATCACCATAAAATTTCGGAATTGTGATTTTTGGTAATTTCACACTGATGTGGTGTTCACTTCGTTTTATATGCGATTTCGAGTCTTCCTTAGAGTGTGGTATAATATCATTTTGAATATTCTGATTTAGAGTACGTAATCTTTTCTTTGCTCTAAAACTCCATATAACTACTCTTTCGCGGTATTCTTCCGCCGATTCAATTTCTTTTTCAATATCATCTGGTTTCAAAAGTTGTCCTAAATCATTATCAACTAATTTAAGAGTTTCAAATTTATCCGTTAATTGTTCCAATAACTCTTCGATTTCATTTTCATTTACTTCTGTTTCTTCTAGTTCAGTTTCTAATTTATTAATGACTTTAGTAACATTCGATCTTAACACTCCGCGTTTCTTTTTGTGTGCAGTAATCATTTCATCGGCCATCGTTTTCTATCAAATATTTTCAAACTCTTCAAAAATTCAAAATTAATTAAAGTGTTCAATCTTATAATTTGTTATCAAAATATCTGCTCACAGGTCCCGGCAGGGATGCCATGTCGTGAAAGAATTCATTACAATTCCTTCTATAGGATTCTTATATTATCATCGATACTTAAAATTGAAAATATAAAAGTTCCTACCTCAGATTCCCGGGGAAGCAGTAGATTGATGACAGTATTTGAGCACTTTTATCGTTTCTTTTTGTCGATTCTGAAAATACTTAAGTTTAATTGAAATAAAGATATCTCCAATAATTAGCCGAGTCGGTTTTCATTTTTTAGATTATATAATTTCACTACACACTAATATGTTACATATTTACAAATCATTAATAATCTTTACAGTGATCTTAGTTCCATACTGTTCACTGATCGACAGTTCTTTTTCATCTCTGGCGTTCGTTTCTCAAAGTCCCAGCAACATGTGTTAGGAGTGACGTCACGGAAATGTTTTATGCGCAATATATCTTCTGTAAGTGGCAATTCTGTCAGCTCACCCAATTCAAAACATCATTAACACCATCGGCAGGGCAGAATATGAAAGTTCGATGTAACAGTTTTTCGACACATATATATATATATATATATACGTACATACATATATATATATACATGCATATATATACATATATATATATATACACACACACACACATATATATATATATATATACACACACATATACACACACATATACACACACATATATATATATACACACACACATATATATATATATATTATAAATTAACCGTACAATATATTTGATATTGTTTTTCAGTTACGGTCATGGGTTGTGGTAGTATTTTGGAAAAATGTTCTTAATTCCCATATATATTCTTATATTTGGAATCTGCTCATATTTTAAATCACGAACAACGACGGGGCTTTCTGCTTGTTTTACTATAAACAAAAAAACATTAAACTTCCATCCTCTAAGTATTTATATCCGGCACTTATAGGGAAATACGTTAAAGAAACACTTGCTGGAAATAACGTATATCGCAGACACTTAAGCGACGATGTAAAACGTGTTCGATCGATGAAAAATGAAGGCGGTGGACAGCAGACGGGAGAGAATTCCAAAAAGAAATATATGAAATCGGAAATCGATTCTGTTTGAGGTGAAATTGGCACCAGCTTGACTCAGAAAAATGACATTTCGACTCTGAATTTTTCTCCCAAGTAAAAAGTAAAACACAATCGTTTTTCTTCGCTGGGGAAAAAAAAAATCAGTCTCGCATGAGTTATTTTAAATGTAAACAAGAAAGATACGTAAAAATTTATTATCTGGGAAGGAAAGCGCTTGTTAAAGTAAAATGCAAATACATAAATCAAAACTTGAAACATATTTTTAAGTTCTTGAAAATAATTTATACTTTCCTTCTCCAATATATAGTACACGTAAATGGAAAGGATTGCGATGGGGTCAAAATCTAGCTAAAAAAGGATGGATTTACACTCCTTGATCGTACGAACATAAAACGACCGCTTTTCTGCTATCTGTATATTTTGCAAGCAAATTGAGTCAATCGAATGAAATTTGGTATGGTTATCATAAGTCAGAGGCTTATCAGAATAGGCTCCCAACATTAATATATATTCGAAAAATTGAATAAAAATAGTAAAAAAAGTTATTTTTCTTACAAAAGTAGCCACTATGATAGTATTTTAATTTTCCTGCAATACATGGTAATGTATAGGGAAAATATTGGAATCATGCCGAAAATCGCAACTCTAGTTTTCGATGGATCTATACGTTTTGAGACCTCTAGAATACGAAAATACTATTTTTAGTTTGACGTCTCTCTCTCTCTGTGTGTGTGTGTCTGTGTGTCTGTGTGTCTTGCAAACAGAATCCTTAACACGATTTACTTAATTTAGGTAAATTTATAAAGGACGCGTGATATTAAGTAAAAACATTTTTAGTCAAAGCCCATATTTATTAAAGGCCACGTGTATTGACTTTTAGCATTTCGCCATTTAAAATGAAAATTATCTATCGTGATTTGCCGTTTTTAGTGATTTTTATAAATTCGTACATCCATTGCCGTGCGGAACCGTCCGTGGAAGTAAATCGACCTGAAACTGCGAGTGCGTATCGGAGTTTCTCGAAGAGTTACTGACGTCATGTTTCAGCAAACTTCTGTCATGGAATACAATTCCCAGAGCTTCTTCTTATACGTAAATAATTTCAAGCGCCCACTTTTCAGCACAGGAAAAAACACCAACTGATTTGGGATTAGGAAAGTAATTTTATGTGTTATTTCTATCAATTTTTATAGAATTTTTGTGTTAATGCCGTATATATTATATACATACATTACTATGTATTGTATAGAATAATATTTTAATCCGATATGAGCAATCTTGATGTCGTCGTTAGTTATGGACGTGCCCGCGTAGCGAGTTATTATATACTGGGGGACAGATAACTATGATGCCTCCTTACGGGAGTCCGAAGTTGTGATTCACACCTGTTCCTTAGTATGCATCGAAGAGCGGCAACATATGCCACCACATTTTGGGCACATCGTTTGTTGCAATTTGGCTGTGTAGGGATTTATACGGCCGCATAACTGGCAGGTACACTGGAATCAGCTAATTCAAGATACTTCCCTAACAGCATTTTTCTTCACAGTGACGTAAGATTTGCGTCGCACTGTGACTTTGGGACGTCACAGCACGTCTCGGCAATATCATATTGGGGTCATAGCGAAGTCATTTTGGTCATTTTCATGGTCGTTTGCGACGTCGCATATTAACTTGTTTGTGACGTCACATTGTAATTGCTATTGTAATGTGGTCACATTATTACGTGTTAAATAAATTGCTGAAACGTTACAGAATATAGTCACAATGAAGTTACTAATACGTAACGTCGCATAGAAGTCACAAATATGATGTCACATTATGACCCAGGTGTCACGTGACTACGACGTCATTGTCACGGATGTGACGATCTTTGCTGTGAGGGTTATTAGACATTAAAAATTTCTTAAAATCTATGCTTCGGTTGAAGAATTATAGTTTTTAGAATGGAGTAGATCTGGCTTAAGTTATATCTAATTTGTTTAGATTCTTCTTGTACACATGATGGCTTCTATGATCGGCAGATACAGCTTACAGTGGATTCCTAAGTGCTAAGTACTCTCATGCATATTCAGGTATCCCCATGCGTATAAGTTATTCAAACCACTCGTACTTAAATCTTATAGTCAAAAGTGCGAAATGTTCAGCTACAAGAAGGAGTTCTAACTTGCGAAAAGAACACGATAGGTAGATGGTTGAATTCCTACACACATCAGAACATCATTTCTTTTCTTCTCCTATATTGTACAGAAAAGTACCATCTGTAAAATATTGAAAATCAGCAGCAGGATGAAGAAAGTTTTTATTAATATGTTTCAGTTTATGACTTGCACTCCTTGTATTGGACTGGATTGAATTATTTTGAAGCCTCATAATTCTTATTATGCTACAAGAAGCATGTTTGATCAGTATCTTCCACATAAAGCTAATTCTACATCATATTGTAGCGAACGCTCATAGGACAGTATGTATTCCATTGAGCTGGATATGCCATTAGCTCAACTGGTCTATCACGCTTTGGCCCCAAGATTAAATCTCAGTACTGTCAAGTTGGTGATTTCACCTTCTCTCTACATTGGTGACCTTGGGTGAGTACGAAGTATCATCATTATTCAGCTTTCTGAAAATTATATATACATTCTAAAAAAGGCATTTTCTGCACTTGATGAGATGGAGGGTCTAGTTAAACGACGATTTCAAACTTTGCCGCACTTTTCTGACAGGCCACACGATTAGCAACACGCTTTTCACAACATGCCTCATCAAGGCCTCCTTCCCTTGAACTTATAACTCGCCGACTCTTCTGTAACTCAGCAACAACTTTGTCTGGTAATAGAAAACTCAATGGGGGGGGGGGGGGGAGGGGAGAGTAGTGTTATTGTTGTTGAGACCCAGACCATCCGACCTACCAGAAAGGGGTGGTAGTAGTGTGGAGAACGTGCTAAAGTTAGTATTAAGTGCCTAGAGCTGCGGAAACCTTTAGCACAAAACTACGATGTAGGTCTACTACGCTTTGATTCAAAGCCAGTACTATCAAGGTGGGGATTTTGCGTGCTCTTATATTACAAACATTCAATATTCATAGCTCAAAACCCACATCACAAGTGGACCTTACTGTTTGCAACCAGACTACGATGAGTTGAATATGTTAGGAAATTTCTTTAGAGGTTTCTTTGTTCCAAAAGTTTCGTTTCCTGAAGAAAACATCAATATTCATTTGTCCAGAATTTAAATACATTTTTAAAGTAGATAAGTTGCTCAATTTTTATTTTTTATTTGCTTTGTTTTATAAATTCAGATATTACGTTTCGTTTTTCTCATGAAAGTCATGTAGGTATCCCATAAGCAGCTTGTTACAGCCAGTTTGAAATCGATTTTTTTTTTCGATGACGGCTTGTTCAACTGATAACTTTTGATACAGAGAGAAAACTGTAACGCAAGGAATCGAAAATCAAATCTGTATCGGACAGCAGCTTGCAGGAACAAAATCACATCTGAAACTAAAAGTTTTTCCTCTCACACAAAGCGAAAACTTTAAAGTGCGATTTTACATATGAAGGGAGATGTTAACTGGGGTTTCTAAGAACCCAAAGATTCTTTGCAGAAGAGGAAAATTTCCTCATGATGATAAAAAGTTTACTTAAAATGGAAATCAAGCACTTAG
>CATNUR010000004.1:0-60443 GCA_951213105.1 Amaurobius ferox | reverse complement strand
GCGAATCTAATTGTAGTCTTTAAAATAAATCATTCTCAAAATTTTTAAGTATTCAAAAACGATCTCTAGCACAGCGTGGTTTGATCCACGGACCTCTGGGTTATGGGCCCAGCACGCTTCCACTGCGCCACTCTGCTGCGATGTTGAATGATACCATTAGAGATACGAAGTTGAGAACCTATTTATAAAATGTACAGCTACTATAATTCTGGAAGAAAAATTTTAATATTTTAGTTAATAGGAAATATCACCTCCTATTTAAATTTAATAAAAGGTGGATACTATTAAATCACTTCGGAATTTGGGCATGCTAAATCTTAGTAAAACGGTTTCTTTAATTGTCAATGCTTGGACGCATAATTCGATTATTAAGCAAATAAATACTAAAAAATTTTGCAATTCGCGAATCTAATTGTAGTTTTTAATATAATCATTCTCAGAAAGTTTAAATATTTAAAAACATTCACTAGCAGGCCGTGCTTTCAATCCACGGACCTCTGGGTTATGGGCCCAGCACGCTTCCACTGCACCACTCTGCTGCGATGTTGAATGATACCATAAGAGATACGAATTTAGAACCAAATTATAAAATGTTCAGCTACTTTTAATTCTGGACGAAAATTTTTAATATTTTAATTATAATTAAATATTACCTCCTATTTAAATTTAATAATAGGTGGCTATTATTAAATCACTTCGGAATTTGGGCATGCTAAATCTTCGTATGCAAGTTTTTTAAATGTCAGTACTTGGAAGCATAATTCGATTTTTAAGAAAATAAATACAAAAGAATATTGGAATCCGCGAATCTAATTGTAGTCTTTAAAATAAATCATTCTCAAAATTTTTAAGTATTCAAAAACGATCTCTAGCACAGCGTGGTTTGATCCACGGACCTCTGGGTTATGGGCCCAGCACGCTTCCACTGCGCCACTCTGCTGCGATGTTGAATGATACCATTAGAGATACGAAGTTGAGAACCTATTTATAAAATGTACAGCTACTATAATTCTGGAAGAAAAATTTTAATATTTTAGTTAATAGGAAATATCACCTCCTATTTAAATTTAATAAAAGGTGGATACTATTAAATCACTTCGGAATTTGGGCATGCTAAATCTTAGTAAAACGGTTTCTTTAATTGTCAATGCTTGGACGCATAATTCGATTATTAAGCAAATAAATACTAAAAAATTTTGCAATTCGCGAATCTAATTGTAGTTTTTAATATAATCATTCTCAGAAAGTTTAAATATTTAAAAACATTCACTAGCAGGCCGTGCTTTCAATCCACGGACCTCTGGGTTATGGGCCCAGCACGCTTCCACTGCACCACTCTGCTGCGATGTTGAATGATACCATAAGAGATACGAATTTAGAACCAAATTATAAAATGTTCAGCTACTTTTAATTCCTGACGAAAATTTTTAATATTTTAATTATAATTAAATATTACCTCCTATTTAAATTTAATAATAGGGAGCTATTATTAAATCACTTCTGAATTTGGGCATGCTAAATTTTCGTATGCACGTTTCTTTAAATGTCAGTACTTGGAAACATAATTCGATTCTTAAGAATATAAATACAAAAGAATATTGGAATCCGCGAATCTAATTGTAGTCTTTAAAAGAAATCATTCTCAGAAATTTTAAGTATTAAAAACGATCTCTAGCAGATCGTGATTTCGATCCACGGACCTCTGGGTTACGGGCCCAGCACCCTTCCACTGCGCCACTGTGCTGCGATGTCGAATGATACAATTAGAGATACGAAGCTTAGAACCTATTTATAAAATGTACAGCTACTTTTAATTCTGGACGAAAATTTTTAATATTTTAATTATAAATAAATATTACCTCTTATTTAAATTTAATAATAGGTGGCTACTATAAAATCACTTCGGAATATAGGCATGCTAAATCTTCGTAAGCACGTTTTGTTTAAATATCAGTGCTTGGACGCATAATTCGATTCTTAAGCAATTAAATACAAAAAAAATTTGGAATCCGCGAATCTAATTGTAGTCATTAATATAATCATTCTCAGAATTTTAAAGTATTCAAGAACGTATTCTAGCAGAGCGGGCTTTCAATCCACGGACCTCTGGGTTATGGGCCCAGCACGCTTCCACTGCGCCACTCTGCTGCGATGTTGAATGATACCATTAGAGATACGAAGTTGAGAAACCATTTATAAAATGTACAGCTACTTTAATTCTGGACAAAAATTTTAATATTTTAATTAATAGGAAATATCACCTCCTATTTAATTTTAAAAAAAGGTGGATACTAATAAATCACTTCGGAATTTGTGGATGCTAAATCTTAGTAAAACGTTTTCATTAATTGTCAATGCTTGGACGCATAATTCGATTATTAAGCAAATAAATACAAAAAAATTTTGCATTCCGCGAATCTAATTGTAGTCTTTAATATAATCATTCTCAGAAAGTAAATATTTAAAAACATTCACTAGCGGACCGTGCTTTCAATCCACGGACCTCTGGGTTATGGGCCCAGCACGCTTCCACTGCGCCACTCTGCTGCGATGTTGAATGATACCATAAGAGATACGAAGCTTAGAACCAAATTATAAAATGTTCAGCTACTTTTAATTCTGGACGAAAATTTTTAATATTTTAATTATAATTAAATATTACCTCCTATTCAAAATTTAATAATAGGTGGCTACTATAAAATCACTTCGGAATACAGGCATGCTAAATCTTCGCAAGCACGTTTTCTTTAATTGTCAATGCTTGGACGCATAATTCGATTATTAAGCAAATAAATACAAAAAAATTTTGCAATCCGCGAATCTAATTGTGGTCTTTAATATAATCATTCTCAGAAAGTAAATATTTAAAAACATTCACTAGCAGACCGAGCTTTCAATCCACGGACCTCTGGGTTATGGGCCCAGCACGCTTCCACTGCACCACTCTGCTGCGATGTTGAATGATACCATAAGAGATACGAAGCTTAGAACCAAATTATAAAATGTTCAGCTACTTTTAATTCTGGACGAAAATTTTTATTATTTTAATTATAATTTAATATTACCTCCTATTTAAATTTAATAATAGGTGGTTATTATTAAATCACTTCTGAATTTGGGCATGCTAAATCTTCGTATGCACGTTTCTTTAAATGTCAATACTTGGAAGCATAATTCGATTCTTAAGAAAATAAATACAAAAGAATATTGGAATCCGCGAATATAATTGTAGTCTTTAAAATAAATCATTCTCAGAATTTTTAAGTATTCAAAAACGATCTCTAGCAGAGCGTGGTTTCGATCCACGGACCTCTGGGTTAATAGCCCAGCACGCTTTCACTGCGCCACTCTGCTGCGATGTTGAATGATACCATTAGAGATACGAAGTTGAGAACCTATTTATAAAATGTACAGCTACTATAATTCTGGACGAAAAATTTTAATATTTTAATTAATAGGAAATATCACCTCCTATTTAAATTTAATAAAAGGTGGATACTATTAAATCACTTCGGAATTTGGTCATGCTAAATCTTAGTAAAACGGTTCCTTTAATTGTCAATGCTTGGACGCATAATTCGATTATTAAGCAAATAAATACAAAAAAATTTTGCAATTCGCGAATCTAATTGTAGTTTTTAATATAATCATTCTCAGAAAGTTTAAATATTTAAAAACATTCACTAGCAGACCGTGCTTTCAATCCACGGACCTCTGGGTTATGGGCCCAGCACGCTTCCACTGCACCACTCTGCTGCGATATTGAATGATACCATAAGAGATACGAAGCTTAGAACCAAATTATAAAATGTTCAGCTACTTTTAATTCTGGACGAAAATTTTTATTATTTTAATTATAATTAAATATTACCTCCTATTTAAATTTAATAATAGGTGGTTATTATTAAATCACTTCTGAATTTGGGCATGCTAAATCTTCGTATGCACGTTTCTTTAAATGTCAATACTTGGAAGCATAATTCGATTCTTAAGAAAATAAATACAAAAGATTATTGGAATCCGCGAATCTAATTGTAGTCTTTAAAAGAAATCATTCTCAGAAATTTTAAGTATTAAAAACGATCTCTAGCAGAGCGTGGTTTCGATCCACGGACCTCTGGGTTATGGGCCCAGCACGCTTCCACTGCGCCACTCTGCTGCGATGTTGAATGATACAATTAGAGATACGAAGCTTAGAACCTATTTATAAAATGTACAGTTACTTTTAATTCTGGACGAAAATTTTTAATATTTTAATTTTAATTAAATATTTCCTCCTATTTAAATATAATAATAGGTGGCTACTATAAAATCACTTCGGATTTTAGGCATGCTAAATCTTCGTAAGCACGTTTTCTTTAATTGTCAATGCTTGGACGCATAATTCGATTATTAAGCAAATAAATACAAAAAAATTTTGCAATCCGCGAATCTAATTGTGGTCTTTATTATAATCATTCTCAGAAAGTAAATATTTAAAAACATTCACTAGCAGACCGAGCTTTCAATCCACGGACCTCTTTGTTATGGGCCCAGCACGCTTCCACTGCACCACTCTGCTGCGAAGTTGAATGATACCAAAAGAGATACGAATCTTAGAACCAAATTATAAAATGTTCAGCTACATTTTATTCTGGACGAAAAATTTTAATATTTTAATAATAATTAAATATTACCTCCTATTTAAATTTAATAATAGGTGGCTATTATAAAATCACTTCGGAATTTGGGTATGCTAAATCTTCGTATGCACGTTTCTTTAAATGTCAATACTTGGAAGCATAATTCGATTCTTAAGAAAATAAATACAAAAGAATATTGGAATCCTCGAATCTAATTGTAGTCTTTAAAAGAAATCATTCTCAGAATTTTTAAGTATTCAAAAACGATCTCTAGCAGAGCGTGGTTTCGATCCACGGACCTCTGGGTTATGGGCCCAGCACGCTTCCACTGCGCCACTCTGCTGCGATGTTGAATGATACCATTAGAGATACGAAGTTGAGAAACCATTTATAAAATGTACAGCTACTTTAATTCTGGACGAAAAATTTTAATATTTTAATTAATAGGAAATATCACCTCCTATTTAATTTTAAAAAAAGGTGGATACTATTAAATCACTTCGGAATTTGTGGATGCTAAATCTTAGTAAAACGTTTTCATTAATTGTCAATGCTTGGACGCATAATTCGATTATTAAGCAAATAAATACAAAAAAATTTTGCATTCCGCGAATCTAATTGTAGTCTTTAATATAATCATTCTCAGAAAGTAAATATTTAAAAACATTCACTAGCGGACCGTGCTTTCAATCCACGGACCTCTGGGTTATGGGCCCAGCACGCTTCCACTGCGCCACTCTGCTGCGATGTTGAATGATACCACAAGAGATACGAAGCTTAGAACCAAATTATAAAATGTTCAGCTACTTTTAATTCTGGACGAAAATTTTTAATATTTTAATTATAATTAAATATTACCTCCTATTTAAATTTAATAATAGGTGGCTACTATAAAATCACTTCGGAATACAGGCATGCTAAATCTTCGTAAGCACGTTTTCTTTAATTGTCAATGCTTGGACGCATAATTCGATTATTAAGCAAATAAATACAAAAAAATTTTGCAATCCGCGAATCTAATTGTCTTCTTTAATATAATCATTCTCAGAAAGTAAATATTTAAAAACATTCACTAGCAGACCGAGCTTTCAATCCACGGACCTCTGGGTTATGGGCCCAGCACGCTTCCACTGCACCACTCTGCTGCGATGTTGAATGATACCATAAGAGATACGCATCTTAGAACCAAATTATAAAATGTTCAGCTACATTTAATTCTGGACGAAAAATTTTAATATTTTAATTATAATTCAATATTACCTCCTATTTAAATTTAATAATAGGTGGTTATTATTAAATCACTTCTGAATTTGGGCATGCTAAATCTTCGTATGCACGTTTCTTTAAATGTCAGTACTTGGAAGCATAATTCGATTCTTAAGAAAATAAATACAAAAGAATATTGGAATCCGCGAATCAAATTGTAGTCTTTAAAATAAATCATTCTCAAAATTTTTAAGTATTCAGAAACGATCTCTAGCAGAGCGTGGTTTCGATCCACAGACCTCTGGGTTATGGGCCCAGCACGCTTCCACTGCGCCACTCTGCTGCGATGTTGAATGATACCATTAGAGATACGAAGTTGAGAACCTATTTATTAAATGTACAGCTACTATAATTCTGGAAGAAAAATTTTAATATTTTAATTAATAGGAAATATCACCTACTATTTAAATTTAATAATAGGTGGCTATTATTAAATCACTTCTGAATTTGGGCATGCTAAATCTTCGTATGCACGTTTCTTTAAATGACAGTACTTGGAAGCATAATTCGATTCTTAAGAAAATAAATACAAAAGAATATTGGAATCCGCGAATCTAAATGTAGTCTTTAAAAGAAATCATTCTCAGAAATTTTAAGTATTAAAAACGA
The DNA here is from genome assembly GCA_951213105.1 of Amaurobius ferox. Lineage (NCBI taxonomy): Eukaryota > Metazoa > Arthropoda > Arachnida > Araneae > Amaurobiidae > Amaurobius > Amaurobius ferox. Next base: position 53,946 of record CATNUR010000004.1, on the reverse strand, counting down.
TCTCTAGCAGAGCGTGGTTTCGTTCCACGGACCTCTGGGTTATGGGCCCAGCACGCTTCCACTGCGCCACTCTGCTGCAATGTTGAATGATACAATTAGAGATACGAAGCTTAGAACCTATTTATAAAATGTACAATTACTTTTAATTCTGGACGAAAATTTTTAATATTTTAATTATAATTAAATATTTCCTCCTATTTAAATATAATAATAGGTGGCTACTATAAAATCACTTCGGATTTTAGGCATGCTAAATCTTCGTAAGCACGTTTTTTTTAAATGTCAATGCTTGGACGCATAATTCGATTCTCAAGCAAATAAATACAAAAAAAATTTGTAATCCGCGTATCTAATTGTAGTCTTTAAAATAAATCATTCTCAGAATTTTTAAGTATTCAAAAACGATTTCTAGCAGAGCGTGGTTTCGATCCACGGACCTCTGGGTTATGGGCCCAGCACGCTTCCACTGCGCCACGCTGCTGCGGTTTTGAATGATACCATTAGACATACGAAGTTGAGAAACCATTTATAAAATGTACAGCTACTTTAATTCTGGACGAAAAATTTTAATATTTTAATTAATAGGAAATATCACCTCCTATTTAAATTTAATTAAAGGTGGATACTATTAAATCACTTCGGAATTTGTGGATGCTAAATCTTATTAAAACGTTTTCTTTAATTGTCAATGCTTGGACGCATAATTCGATTATTAAGCAAATAAATACAAAAAAATTTTGCATTCCGCGAATCTAATTGTAGTCTTTAATATAATCATTCTCAGAAAGTAAATATTTAAAAACATTCACTAGCGGACCGTGCTTTCAATCCACGGACCTCTGGGTTATGGGCCCAGCACGCTTCCACTGCACCACTCTGATGCGATGTTGAATGATACCATAAGAGATACGAAGCTTAGAACCAAATTATAAAATGTTCAGCTACTTTTAATTCTGGACGAAAATTTTTAATATTTTAATTATAATTAAATATTACCTCCTATTTAAATTTAATAATAAGTGGCTACTATAAAATCACTTCGGAATACAGGCATGCTAAATCTTCGTAAGCACGTTTTCTTTAATTGTCAATGCTTGGACGCATAATTCGATTATTAAGCAAATAAATACAAAAAAATTTTGCAATCCGCGAATCTAATTGTGGTCTTTAATATAATCATTCTCAGAAAGTAAATATTTAAAAACATTCACTAGCAGACCGAGCTTTCAATCAACGGACCTCTGGGTTATGGGCCCAGCACGCCTCCACTGCACCACTCTGCTGCGATGTTGAATGATACCATAAGAGATACGCATCTTAGAACCAAATTATAAAATGTTCAGCTACATTTAATTCTGGACGAAAAATTTTAATATTTTAATTATAATTAAATATTACCTCCTATTTAAATTTAATAATAGGTGGCTATTATTAAATCACTTCGGAATTTGGGCATGCTAAATCTTCGTATGTACGTTTCTTTAAATGTCAGTACTTGGAAGCATAGTTCGATTCTTAAGAAAATAAATAAAAAAGAATATTGGAATCCGCGAATCTAATTGTAGTCTTTAAAATAAATCATTCTCAGAATTTTTAAGTATTCAAAAACGATCTCTAGCAGAGCGTGGTTTCGATCCACGGACCTCTGGGTTATGGGCCCAGCACGCTTCCACTGCGCCACTCTGGTGCGATGTTGAATGATACAATTAGAGATACGAAGCTAAGAACCTATTTATAAAATGTACAGCTACTTTTAATTCTGGACGAAAATTTTTAATATTTTAATTATAAATAAATATTACCTCTTATTTAAATTTAATAATAGGTGGCTACTATAAAATCACTTCGGAATACAGGCATGCTAAATCTTCGTAAGCACGTTTTCTTTAATTGTCAATGCTTGGACGCATAATTCGATTATTAAGCAAATAAATACAAAAAAATTTTGCAATCCGCGAATCTAAATGTGGTCTTTAATATAATCATTCTCAGAAAGTAAATATTTAAAAACATTCACTAGCAGACCGAGCTTTCAATCCACGGACCTCTTTGTTATGGGCCCAGCACGCTTCCACTGCACCACTCTGCTGCGAAGTTGAATGATACCAAAAGAGATACGAATCTTAGAACCAAATTATAAAATGTTCAGCTACATTTAATTCTGGACGAAAAATTTTAATATTTTAATAATAATTAAATATTACCTCCTCTTTAAATTTAATAATAGGTGGCTATTATAAAATCACTTCGGAATTTGGGCATGCTAAATCTTCGTATGCACGTTTCTTTAAATGTCAGTACTTGGAAGCATAGTTCGATTCTTAAGAAAATAAATAAAAAAGAATATTGGAATCCGCGAATCTAATTGTAGTCTTTAAAATAAATCATTCTCAGAATTTTTAAGTATTCAAAAACGATCTCAAGCAGAGCGTGGTTTCGATCCACGGACCTCTGGGTTATGGGCCCAGCACGCTTCCACTGCGCCACTCTGCTGCGATGTTGAATGATACCATTAGAGATACGAAGTTGAGAACCTATTTATAAAATGTACAGCTACTATAATTCTGGACGAAAAATTTTAATATTTTAATTAATAGGAAATATCACCTCCTATTTAAATTTAATAAAAGGTGGATACTATTAAATCACTTCGGAATTTGGGCATGCTAAATCTTAGTAAAACGGTTTCTTTAATTGTCAATGCTTGGACGCATAATTCGATTATTAAGCAAATAAATACAAAAAAATTTTGCAATCCGCGAATCTAATTGTGGTCTTTAATATAATCATTCTCAGAAAGTAAATATTTAAAAACATTCACTAGCAGACCGAGCTTTCAATCAACGGACCTCTGGGTTATGGGCCCAGCACGCCTCCACTGCACCACTCTGCTGCGATGTTGAATGATACCAAAAGAGATACGAATCTTAGAACCAAATTATAAACTGTTCAGCTACATTTAATTCTGGACGAAAAATTTTAATATTTTAATAATAATTAAATATTACCTCCTCTTTAAATTTAATAATAGGTGGCTATTATAAAATCACTTCTGAATTTGGGCATGCTAAATCTTCGTATGCACGTTTCTTTAAATGTCAATACTTGGAAGCATAATTCGATTCTTAAGAAAATAAATACAAAAGGTTATTTAAATCCGCGAATCTAATTGTAGTCTTTAAAAGAAATCATTCTCAGAAATTTTAAGTATTAAAAACGATCTCTAGCAGAGCGTGGTTTCGATCCACGGACCTCTGGGTTATGGGCCCAGCACGCTTCCACTGCGCCACTCTGCTGCGATGTTGAATGATACCATTAGAGATACGAAGTTGAGAACCTATTTATTAAATGTACAGCTACTATAATTCTGGAAGAAAAATTTTAATATTTTAATTAATAGGAAATATCACCTCCTATTTAAATTTAATAATAGGTGGCTATTATTAAATCACTTCTGAATTTGGGCATGCTAAATCTTCGTATGCACGTTTCTTTAAATGTCAGTACTTGGAAGCATAATTCGATTCTTAAGAAAATAAATACAAAAGAATATTGGAATCCACGAATCTAAATGTAGTCTTTAAAAGAAATCATTCTCAGAAATTTTAAGTATTAAAAACGATCTCTAGCAGAGCGTGGTTTCGATCCACGGACCTCTGGGTTATGGGCCCAGCACGCTTCAACTGCGCCACTCTGCTGCGATGTTGAATGATACAATTAGAGATACGAAGCTTAGAACCTATTTATAAAATGTACAGCTACATTTAATTCTGGACGAAAATTTTTAATATTTTAATTATAATTAAATATTTCCTCCTATTTAAATATAATAATAAGTGGCTACTATAAAATCACTTCGGATTTTAGGCATGCTAAATTTTCGTAAGCACGTTTTGTTTAAATGTCAATGCTTGGACGCATAATTCGATTATTAAGCAAATAAATACAAAAAAATTTTTCAATCCGCGAATCTAATTGTAGTCTTTAATATAATCATTCTCAGAAAGTAAATATTTAAAAACATTCACTAGCAGACCGTGCTTTCAATCCACGGACCTCTGGGTTATGGGCCCAGCACGCTTCCACTGCGCCACTCTGCTGCGATGTTGAATGATACCATTAGAGATACGAAGTTGAGAACCTATTTATTAAATGTACAGCTACTATAATTCTGGAAGAAAAATTTTAATATTTTAATTAATAGGAAATATCACCTCCGATTTAAATTTAATAATAGGTGGCTATTATTAAATCACTTCTGAATTTGGGCATGCTAAATCTTCGTATGCACGTTTCTTTAAATGTCAGTACTTGGAAGCATAATTCGATTCTTAAGAAAATAAATACAAAAGAATATTGGAATCCGCGAATCTAAATGTAGTCTTTAAAAGAAATCATTCTCAGAAATTTTAAGTATTAAAAACGATCTCTAGCAGAGCGTGGTTTCGATCCACGGACCTCTGGGTTATGGGCCCAGCACGCTTCCACTGCGCCACTCAGCTGCGATGTTGAATGATACAATTAGAGATACGAAGCTTAGAACCTATTTATAAAATAAACAGTTACTTTTAATTCTGGAAGAAAATTTTTAATATTTTAATTATAATTAAATATTTCCTCCTATTTAAATATAATAATAGGTGGCTACTTTAAAATCACTTCGGATTTTAGGCATGCTAAATCTTTGTAAGCACGTTTTTTTTAAATGTCAATGCTTGGACGCATAATTCGATTCTTAAGCAAATAAATACAAAAAAAATTTGGAATCCGCGTATCTAATTGTAGTCTTTAAAATAAATCATTCTCAAAATTTTTAAGTGTTCAGAAACGATCTCTAGCAGAGCGTGGTTTCGATCCACGGACCTCTGGGTTATGGGCCCAGCACGCTTCCACTGCGCCACTCTGCTGCGATGTTGAATGATACCATTAGAGATACGAAGTTGAGAACCTATTTATTAAATGTACAGCTACTATAATTCTGGAAGAAAAATTTTTATATTTTAATTAATAGGAAATATCACCTCCTATTTAAATTTAATATTAGGTGGCTATTATTAAATCACTTCTGAATTTGGGCATGCTAAATCTTCGTATGCACGTTTCTTTAAATGTCAGTACTTGGAAGCATAATTCGATTCTTAAGAAAATAAATACAAAAGAATATTGGAATCCTCGAATCTAATTGTAGTCTTTAAAATAAATCATTCTCAGAATTTTTAAATATTCAAAAACGATCTCTAGCAGAGCGTGGTTTCGATCCACGGACCTCTGGGTTATGGGCCCAGCACGCCTCCACTGCACCACTCTGTTGCGATGTTGAATGATACCATAAGAGATACGAATCTTAGAACCAAATTATAAAATGTTCAGCTACTTTTAATTCTGGACGAAAATTTTTAATATTTTAATTATAATTAAATATTACATCCTACTTAAATTTAATAATAGGTGGCTATTATTAAATCACTTCGGAATTTGGGCATGCTAAATCTTCGTATGCACGTTTCTTTAAATGTCAGTACTTGGAAGCATAATTCGATTCTTAAGAAAATAAATGCAAAATAATATTGGAATCCGCGAATCTGATTGTAGTCTTTAAAAGAAATCATTCTCAGAAATTTTAAGTATTAAAAACGATCTCTAGCAGAGCGTGGTTTCGATCCACGGGCCTCTGGGTTATGGGCCCAGCACGCTTCCACTGCGCCACTCTGCTGCGATGTTGAATGATACAATAAGAGATACGAAGCTTAGAACTTATTTATAAAATGTACAGCTACTTTTAATTCTGGACGAAAATTTTTAATATTTTAATTATAATTAAATATTAACTCCTATTTAAATATAATAATAGGTGGCTACTATAAAATCACTTCGGATTTTAGGCATGCTAAATCTTCGTAGGCACGTTTTGTTTAAATGTCAATGCTTTGACGCATAATTCGAATCTTAAGCAAATAAATACAAAAAAAATTTGGAATCGGCGTATCTAATTGTAGTCTTTAAAATAAATCATTCTCAAAATTTTTAAGTATTCAAAAACGATCTCTAGCAGAGCGTGGTTTCGATCCACGGACCTCTGGGTTATGGGCCTAGCACGCTTCCACTGCACCACTCTGCTGCGATGTTGAATGATACCATAAGAGATACGAAGCTTAGAACCAAATTATAAAATGTTCAGCTACTTTTAATTCTGGACGAAAATTTTTAATATTTTAATTATAATTAAATATTATCTCCTATTTAAATTTAATAATAGGTGGCTCCTATAAAATCACTTCGGAATACAGGCATGCTAAATCTTCGTAAGCAAGTTTTCTTTAATTGTCAATGCTTGGACGCATAATTCGATTATTAAGCAAATAAATACAAAAAAATTTTGCAATCCGCGAATCTAATTGTAGTCTTTAATATAATCATTCTCAGAAAGTAAATATTTAAAAACATTCACTAGCAGACGGTGCTTTCAATCCACGGACCTCTGGGTTATGGGCCCAGCACGCTTCCACTGCGCCACTCTGCTGCGATGTTGAATGATACCATTAGAGATACGAAGTTGAGAACCTATTTATTAAATGTACAGCTACTATAATTCTGGAAGAAAAATTTTAATATTTTAATTAATAGGAAATATCACCTCCGATTTAAATTTAATAATAGGTGGCTATTATTAAATCACTTCTGAATTTGGGCATGCTAAATCTTCGTATGCACGTTTCTTTAAATGTCAGTACTTGGAAGCATAATTCGATTCTTAAGAAAATAAATACAAAAGAATATTGGAATCCGCGAATCTAAATGTAGTCTTTAAAAGAAATCATTCTCAGAAATTTTAAGTATTAAAAACGATCTCTAGCAGAGCGTGGTTTCGATCCACGGACCTCTGGGTTATGGGCCCAGCACGCTTCCACTGCGCCACTCTGCTGCGATGTTGAATGATACAATTAGAGATACGAAGCTTAGAACCTATTTATAAAATGTACAGTTACTTTTAATTCTGGACGAAAATTTTTAATATTTTAATTATAATTAAATATTTCCTCCTATTTAAATATAATAATAGGTGGCTACTATAAAATCACTTCGGATTTTAGGCATGCTAAATCTTTGTAAGCACGTTTTTTTTAAATGTCAATGCTTGGACGCATAATTCGATTCTTAAGCAAATAAATACAAAAAAAATTTGGAATCCGCGTATCTAATTGTAGTCTTTAAAATAAATCATTCTCAGAATTTTTAAGTATTCAAAAACGATCTCTAGCAGAGCGTGGTTTCGATCCACGGACCTCTGGGTTATGGGCCCAGCACGCTTCCACTGCGCCACTCTGCTGCGATGTTGAATGATACCGTTAGAGATACGAAGTTGAGAAACCATTTATAAAATGTACAGCTACTTTAATTCTGGACGAAAAATTTTAATATTTTAATTAATAGGAAATATCACATCCTATTTAAATTTAATAAAAGGTGGATACTATTAAATCATTTCGGAATTTGGGCATGCTAAATCTTAGTAAAACGGTTTCTTTAATTGTCAATGCTTGCACGCATAATTCGATTATTAAACAAATAAATACAAAAAAATTTTGCAATTCGCGAATCTCATTGTAGTTTTTAATATAATCACTCTCAGAAAGTTTAAATATTTTAAAACATTTACTAGCAGACCGTGCTTTCAATCCACGGACCTCTGGGTTATGGGCCCAGCACGCTTCCACTGCGCCACTCTGCTGCGATGTTGAATGATACAATTAGAGATACGAAGCTTAGAACCTATTTATAAAATGTACAGCTACTTTTAATTCTGGACGAAAATTTTTAATATTTTAATTATAATTAAATATTTCCTCCTATTTAAATATAATAATATGTGGCTACTATAAAATCACTTCGGATTTTAGGCATGCTAAATCTTCGGAAGCACGTTTTGTTTAAATGTCAGTGCTTGGACGCATAATTCGATTCTTAAGAAAATAAATACAAAAGAATATTGGAATCCGCGAATCTAATTGTAGTCTTTAAAAGAAATCATTCTCAGAAATTTTAAGTATTAAAAACGATCTCTAGCAGAGCGTGGTTTCGATCCACGGACCTCTGGATTATGGGCCCAGCACGCTTCCACTGCGCCACTCTGCTGCGATGTTGAATGTTACAATTAGAGATAAGAAGCTTAGAACCTATTTATAAAATGCACAGCTACTTTAATTCTGGACGAAAAATTTTAATATTTTAATTAATAGGAAATATCACCTCCTATTTATATTTAATAAAAGGTGGATACTATTAAATCACTTCGGAATTTGGGCATGCTAAATCTTAGTAAAACATTTTCTTTAATTGTCAATGCTTGGACGCATAATTCGATTATTAAGCAAATAAATACAAAAAAATTTTGCAATCCGCGAGTCTAATTGTAGTCTTTAATATAATCATTCTCAGAAAGTAAATATTTAAAAACATTCACTAGCATACCGTGCTTTCAATCCACGGACCTCTGGGTTACGGGCCCACCACGCTTCCACTGCACCACTCTGCTGCGATGTTGAATGATACCATAAGAGATACGAATCTCAGAACCAAATTATAAAATGTTCAGCTACTTTTAATTCTGGACGAAAATTTTTAATATTTTAATTATAATTAAATATTACCTCCTATTTAAATTTAATAATAGGTGGCTATTATTAAATCACTTCGGAATTTGGGCATGCTAAATCTTCGTATGCAAGTTTTTTAAATGTCAGTACTTGGAAGCATAATTCGATTCTTAAGAAAATAAATACAAAAGAATATTGGAATCCGCGAATCTAATTGTAGTCTTTAAAATAAATCATTCTCAAAATTCTTAAGTATTCAAAAACGATCTCTAGCACAGCGTGGTTTCGATCCACGGACCTCTGGGTTATGGGCCCAGCACGCTTCCACTGCGCCACTCTGCTGCGATGTTGAATGATACCATTAGAGATACGAAGTTGAGAACCTATTTATAAAATGTACAGCTACTATAATTCTGGAAGAAAAATTTTAATATTTTAGTTAATAGGAAATATCACCTCCTATTTAAATTTAATAAAAGGTGGATACTATTAAATCACTTCGGAATTTGGGCATGCTAAATCTTAGTAAAACGGTTTCTTTAATTGTCAATGCTTGGACGCATATTTCGATTATTAAGCAAATAAATACTAAAAAATTTTGCAATTCGCGAATCTAATTGTAGTTTTTAATATAATCATTCTCAGAAAGTTTAAATATTTAAAAACATTCACTAGCAGGCCGTGCTTTCAATCCACGGACCTCTGGGTTATGGGTCCAGCACGCTTCCACTGCACCACTCTGCTGCGATGTTGAATGATACCATAAGAGATACGAATTTAGAACCAAATTATAAAATGTTCAGCTACTTTTAATTCCTGACGAAAATTTTTAATATTTTAATTATAATTAAATATTACCTCCTATTTAAATTTAATAATAGGGAGCTATTATTAAATCACTTCTGAATTTGGGCATGCTAAATCTTCGTATGCACGTTTCTTTAAATGTCAGTACTTGGAAACATAATTCGATTCTTAAGAATATAAATACAAAAGAATATTGGAATCCGCGAATCTAATTGTAGTCTTTAAAAGAAATCATTCTCAGAAATTTTAAGTATTAAAAACGATCTCTAGCAGATCGTGGTTTCGATCCACGGACCTCTGGGTTACGGGCCCAGCACCCTTCCACTGCGCCACTGTGCTGCGATGTTGAATGATACCATTAGAGATACGAAGTTGAGAACCTATTTATTAAATGTACAGCTACTATAATTCTGGAAGTAAAATTTTAATATTTTAATTAATAGGAAATATCACCTCCTATTTAAATTTAATAATAGGTGGCTATTATTAAATCACTTCGGAATTTGGGCATGCTAAATCTTCGTATGCACGTTTCTTTAAATGTCAGTACTTGGAAGCATAATTCGGTTCTTAAGAAAATAAATACAAAAGAATATTGGAATCCGCGAATCTAAATGTAGTCTTTAAAAGAAATCATTCTCAGAAATTTTAAGTATTAAAAACGATCTCTAGCAGAGCGTGGTTTCGATCCACGGACCTCTGGGTTATGGGCCCAGCACGCTTCCACTGCGCCACTCTGCTGCGATGTTGAATGATACAATTAGAGATACGAAGCTTAGAACCTATTTATAAAATATACAGCTACTTTTAATTCTGGACGAAAATTTTTAATATTTTAATTATAATTAAATATTTCCTCCTATTTAAATATAATAATAGGTGGCTACTATAAAATCACTTCGGATTTTAGGCATGCTAAATCTTCGTAAGCACGTTTTGTTTAAATGTCAATGCTTGGACGCATAATTCGATTCTTAAGCAAATAAATACAAAAAAAATTTGAAATCCGCGTATCTAATTGTAGTCTTTAAAATAAATCATTCTCAGAATTTTTAAGTATTCAAAAACGATCTCTAGCAGAGCGTGGTTTCGATCCACGGACCTCTGGGTTATGGGCCCAGCACGCTTCCACTGCGCCACTCTGCTGCGATGTTGAATGATACCATTAGAAATACGAAGTTGAGAAACCATTTATAAAATGTACAGCTACTTTAATTCTGGACGAAAAATTTTAATATTTTAATTAATAGGAAATAACACCTCCTATTTAAATTTAATAAAAGGTGGATACTATTAAATCACTTCGGAATTTGTGGATGCTAAATCTTAGTAAAACGTTTTCTTTAATTGTCAATGCTTGGACGCATAATTCGATTATTAAGCAAATAAATACAAAAAAATTTTGCAATCCGCGAATCTAATTGTAGTCTTTAATATAATCATTCTCAGAAAGTAAATATTTAAAAACATTCACTAGCAGACCGTGCTTTCAATCCACGGACCTCTGGGTTAAGGGCCCAGCACGCTTCCACTGCACCACTCTGCTGCGATGTTGAATGATACAATTAGAGATACGAAGCTTAGAACCTATTTATAAAATGTACAGTTACTTTTAATTCTGGACGAAAATTTTTAATATTTTAATTATAATTAAATATTTCCTCCTATTTAAATATAATAATAGGTGGCTACTATAAAATCACTTCGGATTTTAGGCATGCTAAATCTTTGTAAGCACGTTTTTTTTAAATGTCAATGCTTGGACGCATAATTCGATTCTTAAGCAAATAAATACAAAAAAAATTTGGAATCCGCGTATCTAATTGTAGTCTTTAAAATAAATCATTCTCAGAATTTTTAAGTATTCAAAAACGATCTCCAGCAGAGCGTGGTTTCGATCCACGGACCTCTGGGTTATGGGCCCAGCACGCTTCCACTGCGCCACTCTGCTGCGATGTTGAATGATACCATTAGAGATACGAAGTTGAGAAACCATTTATAAAATGTACAGCTACTTTAATTCTGGACGAAAAATTTTAATATTTTAATTAATAGGAAATATCACCTCCTATTTAAATTTAATAAAAGGTGGATACTATTAAATCACTTCGGAATTTGGGCATGCTAAATCTTAGTAAAACGGTTTCTTTAAATGTCAATGCTTGGCCGCATAATTCGATTCTTAAGCAAATAAATACAAAAAAAATTTGAAATCCGCGATATCTAATTGTAGTCTTTAAAATAAATCATTCTCAGAATTTTTAAGTATTCAAAAACGATCTCTAGCAGAGCGTGGTTTCGATCCACGGACCTCTGGGTTATGGGCCCAGCACGCTTCCACTGCGCCACTCTGCTGCGATGTTGAATGATACAATTAGAGATACGAAGCTTAGAACCTATATATAAAATATACAGCTACTTTTAATTCTGGACGAAAATTTTTAATATTTTAATTATAATTAAATATTTCCTCCTATTTAAATATAATAATAGGTGGCTACTATAAAATCACTTCGGATTTTAGGCATGCTAAATCTTCGTAAGCACGTTTTGTTTAAATGTCAATGCTTGGACGCATAATTCGATTCTTAAGCAAATAAATACAAAAAAAATTTGAAATCCGCGTATCTAATTGTAGTCTTTAAAATAAATCATTCTCAGAATTTTTAAGTATTCAAAAACGATCTCTAGCAGAGCGTGGTTTCGATCCACGGACCTCTGGGTTATGGGCCCAGCACGCTTCCACTGCGCCACTCTGCTGCGATGTTGAATGATACCATTAGAGATACGAAGTTGAGAAACCATTTATAAAATGTACAGCTACTTTAATTCTGGACGAAAAATTTTAATATTTTAATTAATAGGAAATAACACCTCCTATTTAAATTTAATAAAAGGTGGATAATATTAAATCACTTCGGAATTTGTGGATGCTAAATCTTAGTAAAACGTTTTCTTTAATTGTCAATGCTTGGACTCATAATTCGATTATTAAGCAAATAAATACAAAAAAATTTTGCAATCCGCGAATCTAATTGTAGTCTTTAATATAATCATTCTCAGAAAGTAAATATTTAAAAACATTCACTAGCAGACCGTGCTTTCAATCCACGGACCTCTGGGTTAAGGGCCCAGCACGCTTCCACTGCGCCACTCTGCTGCGATGTTGAATGATACAATTAGAGATACGAAGCTTAGAACCTATTTATAAAATGTACACTTACTTTTAATTCTGGACGAAAATTTTTAATATTTTAATTATAATTAAATATTTCCTCCTATTTAAATATAATAATAGGTGGCTACTATAAAATCACTTCGGATTTTAGGCATGCTAAATCTTTGTAAGCACGTTTTTTTTAAATGTCAATGCTTGGACGCATAATTCGATTCTTAAGCAAATAAATACAAAAAAAATTTGGAATCCGCGTATCTAATTGTAGTCTTTAAAATAAATCATTCTCAGAATTTTTAAGTATTCAAAAATCATCTCCAGCAGAGCGTGGTTTCGATCCACGGACCTCTGGGTTATGGGCCCAGCACGCTTCCACTGCGCCACTCTGCTGCGATGTTGAATGATACCATTAGAGATCCGAAGTTGAGAAACCATTTATAAAATGTACAGCTACTTTAATTCTGGACGAAAAATTTTAATATTTTAATTAATAGGAAATATTACCTCCTATTTAAATTTAATAAAAGGTGGATACTATTAAATCACTTCGGAATTTGGGCATGCTAAATCTTAGTAAAACGGTTTCTTTAAATGTCAATGCTTGGACGCATAATTCGATTCTTAACCCTACAATGCATGATTTTTTATTTTTTCACCAAACATTTTTTTTCTTAATGATATTGGCTTAAGTATATGTGGAAAAATATTAAAAAAAATATTTAGCTTTTTCTATTGGTTAATTTTTGAATTTTTAGGTTTGATTCATATATGAATCAGTATGCATTTAGCTACCACTTTCAATTGGTATTGAAGAGATAAAAAAAATGATTTACCACCATATAAATAATAAATTTGGTATAAAAATGCTAAATTATACTTTGTTTATAAAGAGAAAATATATTTTAATTAAATTTAAATTTTTAATTAAATTAAATTTTTTTTATTAAATTTAAATTTCAGATATTTTAATGTATTTTATTATTATTATATTTATGTAAAATGGAAAACATCCCCTTTTTTTACAGCCGATAAAAGCTGTGTATTGCACATGGACAAATTTGTATCTAGTGCGATTTTCATTGCAATTAGCTTCGATTTCATTGCAAATTAGCGTCGATTTCATTGCAAATTGTTCGATATTGCCCTGTCTAACACATGTGGGAGAATGTATGCTGCAGGGCTTTTCCTTCTTTTTACATTATAATATTTCGGTAAGCTACTGTTTTGTCTTCCCCATTTAAAAGCAACACAGTCACCAATTTCTCTTATATTTGAATAAATAATTCCAATACTATTCAATTGATATGTTCCTTGTTATATGTTACCTTACAAATTTATCAGTATTGCTAATTATAATATTTTAAGAATTAAAATTCATTAATAATCTAAATATTCGATAAAATTACATTTGTAAGTTAAATCTTTAGTAATTGCATTACAGTTGCTCGCAAAATATAAAAATCCAAAAAATAAAAAATAAGAAATCATGGTCTTCTGATAAGAAATATGAAATATATGAATAATTTATGTCTCTAATTAACAATATCTTAAGTAGTTACTGAATAAGGATTGCAGGATATATGAATCAATACAAGATATAGGGTGTTACTTGGTATTATAACACTAATTTTTGTTTAAAAATAATGAAATTGATTCATATACATCACCATGTGTTGTGAGTCTAAACCTACCCGTTAATGCATGGTGATGCATATATGAATCAAACACAAAAAACGAAAATTTTAATACTAAGATTTATTTTAAATTAAATCAATTTACAGAAATGAAAACTGCATACCTTGAACTTCGTAGAATAAATTCTTTGAAGCTCTTGGAAAATAATTACTGCCAAAACACACTATATGTAAACACGGGAATCAGAAAGAAATTCTTAAAAAAGAATCAATTACTAAAACTATACATAACGTATATCGGTGGTGCAATTTACAGAGGCCAGCACCAATAAATTACTAAGAGGGTATTCTGGTTATGGAATAAGTACAGAAAGCAGACTATTTCTTGATTTTTTAAGGCGAAATTAGCTAAAAATTGGATTGATTCATATATGAATCAGTATGCATTGTAGGGTTAAGCAAATAAATACAAAAAAAATTTGGAATCCGCGTATCTAATTGTAGTCTTTAAAATAAATCATTCTCAGAATTTTTAAGTATTCAAAAACGATCTCTAGCAGAGCGTGGTTTCGATCCACGGACCTCTGGGTTATGGGCCCAGCACGCTTCCACTGCGCCACTCTGCTGCGATGTTGAATGATACAATTAGAGATACGAAGCTTAGAACCTATTTATAAAATATACAGCTACTTTTAATTCTGGACGAAAATTTTTAATATTTTAATTATAATTAAATATTTCCTCCTATTTAAATATAATAATAGGTGGCTACTATAAAATCACTTCGGATTTTAGGCATGCTAAATCTTCGTAAGCACGTTTTGTTTAAATGCCAATGCTTGGACGCATAATTCGATTATTAAACAAATAAATACAAAAAAATGTTGCAATCCGCGAATCTAATTGTAGTGTTTAATATAGTCATTCTCAGAAAGTAAATATTTAAAAACATTCACTAGCAGACCGTGCTTTCTATCCACGAACCTCTGGGTTATGAGCAAAGCACGCTTCCACTGCGCCAATCTGCTACGATGTTGAATGATACAATTAGAGATACGAAGCTTAGAACCTATTTATAAAATATACAGCTACTTTTAATTCTGGACTAAAATTTTTAATATTTTAATTATAATTAAATATTTCCTCCTATTTAAATATAATAATAGGTGGCTACTATAAAATCACTTCGGATTTTAGGCATGCTAAATCTTCGTAAGCACGTTTTGTTTAAATGTCAATGCTTCGACGCATAATTCGATTCTTAAGCAAATAAATACAAAAAAAATTTGAAATCCGCGTATCTAATTGTAGTCTTTAAAATAAATCATTCTCAGAATTTTTAATTATTCAAAAACGATCTCTAGCAGAGCGTGGTTTCGATCCACGGACCTCTGGGTTATGGGCCCAGCACGCTTCCACTGCGCCACTCTGCTGCGATGTTGAATGATACCATTAGAGATACGAAGTTGAGAAACCATTTATAAAATGTACAGCTACTTTAATTCTGGAAGAGAAAATTTTAATATTTTAATTAATAGGAAAAATCACCTCCTATTTAAATTTAATAAAAGGTGGATACTATTAAATCTCTTCGGAATTTGTGGATGCTAAATCTTAGTAAAACGTTTTCTTTAATTGTCAATGCTTGGACGCATAATTCGATTATTAAGCAAATAAATACAAAAAAATTTTGCATTCCGCGAATATAATTGTAGTCTTTAATATAATCATTCTCAGAAAGTAAATATTTAAAAACATTCACTAGCGGACCGTGCTTTCAATCCACCGACCTCTGGGTTATGGGCCCAGCACGCTTCCACTGCACCACTCTGCTGCGATGTTGAATGATACCATAAGAGATACGAAGCTTAGAAACAAATTATAAAATGTTCAGCTACTTTTAATTCTGGACGAAAATTTTTAATATTTTAATTATAATTAAATATTACCTCCTATTTAAATTTAATAATAGGTGGCTAATATTAAATCACTTCTGAATTTGGGCATGCTAAATCTTCGTATGCACGTTTCTTTAAATGTCAGTACTTGGAAGCATAGCTCGATTCTTAAGAAAATAAATACAAAAGAATATTGGAATCCGCGAATCTAATTGTAGTCTTTAAAGTAAATCATTCGCAGAATTTTTAAGTATTCAAAAACGATCTCTAGCAGAGCGTGGTTTCGATCCACGGACCTCTGGGTTATGGGCCCAGCACGCTTCCACTGCGCCACTCTGCTGCGATGTTGAATGATACCATTAGAGATACGAAGTTGAGAAACCATTTATAAAATGTACAGCTACTTTAATTCTGGACGAAAAATTTTAATATTTTAATTAATAGGAAATAACACCTCCTATTTAAATTTAATAAAATGTGGATACTATTAAATCACTTCGGAATTTGTGGATGCTAAATCTTAGTAAAACGTTTTCTTTAATTGTCAATGCTTGGACGCATAATTCGATTATTAAGCAAATAAATACAAAAAAATTTTGCATTCCGCGAATCTAATTGTAGTCTTTAATATTATCATTCTCAGAAAGTAAATATTTAAAAACATTCACTAGCGGACCGTGCTTTCAATCCACGGACCTCTGGGTTATGAGCCCAGCACGCTTCCACAGCACCACTCTGCTGCGATGTTGAATGATACCATAAGAGATACGAAGCTTAGAACCAAATTATAAAATGTTCAGCTACTTTTAATTCTGGACGAAAATTTTTAATATTTTAATTATAATTAAATATTACCTCCTATTTAAATTTAATAATAGGTGGCTATTATTAAATCACTTCTGAATTTGGGCATGCTAAATCTTCGTATGCATGCTTCTTTAAATGTCAGTACTTGGAAGCATAATTCGATTCTTAAGAAAATAAATACTAAAGAATATTGAAATCCGCGAATCTAATTGTAGTCTTTAAAATAAATCATTCTCAGAATTTTTAAGTATTTAAAAACGATCCCTAGCAGAGCGTGGTTTCGATCCACGGACCTCTGGGTTATGGGCCCGGCACGCTTCCACTGCGCCACTCTGCTGCGATGTTGAATGATACAATTAGAGATACGAAGCTTAGAACCTATTTATAAAATATACAGCTACTTTTAATTCTGGACGAAAATTTTTAATATTTTAATTATAATTAAATATTTCCTCCTATTTAAATATAATAATAGGTGGCTACTATAAAATCACTTCGGATTTTAGGCATGCTAAATCTTCGTAAGCACGTTTTGTTTAAATGTCAATGCTTGGACGCATAATTCGATTCTTAAGCAAATAAATACAAAAAAAATTTGAAATCCGCGTATCTAATTGTAGTCTTTAAAATAAATCATTCTCAGAATTTTTAAGTATTCAAAAACGATCTCTAGCTGAGCGTGGTTTCGATCCACGGACCTCTGGGTTATGGGCCCAGCACGCTTCCACTGCGCCACTCTGCTGCGATGTTGAATGATACCATTAGAAATACGAAGTTGAGAAACCATTTATAAAATGTACAGCTACTTTAATTCTGGACGAAAAATTTTAATATTTTAATTAATAGGAAATAACACCTCCTATTTAAATTTAATAAAAGGTGGATACTATTAAATCACTTCGGAATTTGTGGATGCTAAATCTTAGTAAAACGTTTTCTTTAATTGTCAATGCTTGGACGCATAATTCGATTATTAAGCAAATAAATACAAAAAAATTTTGCAATTCGCGAATCTAATTGTAGTCTTTAATATAATCATTCTCAGAAAGTAAATATTTAAAAACATTCACTAGCAGACCGTGCTTTCAATCCACGGACCTCTGGGTTAAGGGCCCAGCACGCTTCCACTGCACCACTCTGCTGCGATGTTGAATGATACAATTAGAGATACGAAGCTTAGAACCTATTTATAAAATGTACAGTTACTTTTAATTCTGGACGAAAATTTTTAATATTTTAATTATAATTAAATATTTCCTCCTATTTAAATATAATAATAGGTGGCTACTATAAAATCACTTCGGATTTTAGGCATGCTAAATCTTTGTAAGCACGTTTTTTTTAAATGTCAATGCTTGGACGCATAATTCGATTCTTAAGCAAATAAATACAAAAAAAATTTGGAATCCGCGTATCTAATTGTAGTCTTTAAAATAAATCATTCTCAGAATTTTTAAGTATTCAAAAACGATCTCCAGCAGAGCGTGGTTTCGATCCACGGACCTCTGGGTTATGGGCCCAGCACGCTTCCACTGCGCCACTCTGCTGCGATGTTGAATGATACCATTAGAGATACGAAGTTGAGAAACCATTTATAAAATGTACAGCTACTTTAATTCTGGACGAAAAATTTTAATATTTTAATTAATAGGAAATATCACCTCCTATTTAAATTTAATAAAAGGTGGATACTATTAAATCACTTCGGAATTTAGGCATGCTAAATCTTAGTAAAACGGTTTCTTTAAATGTCAATGCTTGGACGCATAATTCGATTCTTAAGCAAATAAATACAAAAAAAATTTGGAATCCGCGTATCTAATTGTAGTCTTTAAAATAAATCATTCTCAGAATTTTTAAGTATTCAAAAACGATCTCTAGCAGAGCGTGGTTTCGATCCACGGACCTCTGGGTTATGGGCCCAGCACGCTTCCACTGCGCCACTCTGCTGCGATGTTGAATGATACAATTAGAGATACGAAGCTTAGAACCTATATATAAAATATACAGCTACTTTTAATTCTGGACGAAAATTTTTAATATTTTAATTATAATTAAATATTTCCTCCTATTTAAATATAATAATAGGTGGCTACTATAAAATCACTTCGGATTTTAGGCATGCTAAATCTTCGTAAGCACGTTTTGTTTAAATGTCAATGCTTGGACGCATAATTCGATTCTTAAGCAAATAAATACAAAAAAAATTTGAAATCCGCGTATCTAATTGTAGTCTTTAAAATAAATCATTCTCAGAATTTTTAAGTATTCAAAAACGATCTCCAGCAGAGCGTGGTTTCGATCCACGGACCTCTGGGTTATGGGCCCAGCACGCTTCCACTGCGCCACTCTGCTGCGATGTTGAATGATACCATTAGAGATACGAAGTTGAGAAACCATTTATAAAATGTACAGCTACTTTAATTCTGGACGAAAAATTTTAATATTTTAATTAATAGGAAATATCACCTCCTATTTAAATTTAATAAAAGGTGGATACTATTAATTCACTTCGGAATTTGGGCATGCTAAATCTTAGTAAAACGGTTTCTTTAAATGTCAATGCTTGGACGCATAATTCGATTCTTAAGCAAATAAATACAAAAAAAATTTGGAATCCGCGTATCTAATTGTAGTCTTTAAAATAAATCATTCTCAGAATTTTTAAGTATTCAAAAACGATCTCTAGCAGAGCGTGGTTTCGATCCACGGACTTCTGGGTTATGGGCCCAGCACGCTTCCACTGCGCCACTCTGCTGCGATGTTGAATGATACAATTAGAGATACGAAGCTTAGAACCTATATATAAAATATACAGCTAATTTTAATTCTGGACGAAAATTTTTAATATTTTAATTATAATTAAATATTTCCTCCTATTTAAATATAATAATAGGTGGCTACTATAAAATCACTTCGGATTTTAGGCATGCTAAATCTTCGTAAGCACGTTTTGTTTAAATGTCAATGCTTGGACGCATAATTCGATTCTTAAGCAAATAAATACAAAAAAAATTTGAAATCCGCGTATCTAATTGTAGTCTTTAAAATAAATCATTCTCAGAATTTTTAAGTATTCAAAAACGATCTCTAGCAGAGCGTGGTTTCGATCCACGGACCTCTGGGTTATGGGCCCAGCACGCTTCCACTGCGCCACTCTGCTGCGATGTTGAATGATACCATTAGAGATACGAAGTTGAGAAACCATTTATAAAATGTACAGCTACTTTAATTCTGGACGAAAAATTTTAATATTTTAATTAATAGGAAATAACACCTAATATTTAAATTTAATAAAAGGTGGATAATATTAAATCACTTCGGAATTTGTGGATGCTAAATCTTAGTAAAACGTTTTCTTTAATTGTCAATGCTTGGACTCATAATTCGATTATTAAGCAAATAAATACAAAAAAATTTTGCAATCCGCGAATCTAATTGTAGTCTTTAATATAATCATTCTCAGAAAGTAAATATTTAAAAACATTCACTAGCAGACCGTGCTTTCCATCCACGGACCTCTGGGTTAAGGGCCCAGCACGCTTCCACTGCGCCACTCTGCTGCGATGTTGAATGATACAATTAGAGATACGAAGCTTAGAACCTATTTATAAAATGTACAGTTACTTTTAATTCTGGACGAAAATTTTTAATATTTTAATTATAATTAAATATTTCCTCCTATTTAAATATAATAATAGGTGGCTACTATAAAATCACTTCGGATTTAAGCATGCTAAATCTTTGTAAGCACGTTTTTTTTAAATGTCAATGCTTGGACGCATAATTCGATTCTTAAGCAAATAAATACAAAAAAAATTTGGAATCCGCGTATCTAATTGTAGTCTTTAAAATAAATCATTCTCAGAATTTTTAAGTATTCAAAAATCATCTCCAGCAGAGCGTGGTTTCGATCCACGGACCTCTGGGTTATGGGCCCAGCACGCTTCCACTGCGCCACTCTGCTGCGATGTTGAATGATACCATTAGAGATACGAAGTTGAGAAACCATTTATAAAATGTACAACTACTTTAATTCTGGACGAAAAATTTTAATATTTTAATTAATAGGAAATATCACCTCCTATTTAAATTTAATAAAAGGTGGATACTATTAAATCACTTCGGAATTTGGGCATGCTAAATCTTAGTAAAACGGTTTCTTTAAATGTCAATGCTTGGACGCATAATTCGATTCTTAAGCAAATAAATACAAAAAAAATTTGGAATCCGCGTATCTAATTGTAGTCTTTAAAATAAATCATTCTCAGAATTTTTAAGTATTCAAAAACGATCTCTATCAGAGCGTGGTTTCGATCCACGGACCTCTGGGTTATGGGCCCAGCACGCTTCCACTGCGCCACTCTGCTGCGATGTTGAATGATACAATTAGAGATACGAAGCTTAGAACCTATTTATAAAATATACAGCTACTTTTAATTCTGGACGAAAATTTTTAATATTTTAATTATAATTAAATATTTCCTCCTATTTAAATATAATAATAGGTGGCTACTATAAAATCACTTCGGATTTTAGGCATGCTAAATCTTCGTAAGCACGTTTTGTTTAAATGCCAATGCTTGGACGCATAATTCGATTATTAAACAAATAAATACAAAAAAATGTTGCAATCCGCGAATCTAATTGTAGTCTTTAATATAGTCATTCTCAGAAAGTAAATATTTATAAACATTCACTAGCAGACCGTGCTTTCTATCCACGAACCTCTGGGTTATGAGCAAAGCACGCTTCCACTGCGCCAATCTGCTACGATGTTGAATGATACAATTAGAGATACGAAGCTTAGAACCTATTGATAAAATATACAGCTACTTTTAATTCTGGACTAAAATTTTTAATATTTTAATTATAATTAAATATTTCCTCCTATTTAAATATAATAATAGGTGGCTACTATAAAATCACTTCGGATTTTAGGCATGCTAAATCTTCGTAAGCACGTTTTGTTTAAATGTCAATGCTTGGACGCATAATTCGATTCTTAAGCAAATAAATACAAAAAAAATTTGAAATCCGCGTATCTAATTGTAGTCTTTAAAATAAATCATTCTCAGAATTTTTAAGTATTCAAAAACGATCTCTAGCAGAGCGTGGTTTCGATCCACGGACCTCTGGGTTATGGGCCCAGCACGCTTCCACTGCGCCACTCTGCTGCGATGTTGAATGATACCATTAGAGATACGAAGTTGAGAAACCATTTATAAAATGTACAGCTACTTTAATTCTGGACGAAAAATTTTAATATTTTAATTAATAGGAAATATCACCTCCTATTTAAATTTAATAAAAGGTGGATACTATTAAATCACTTCGGAATTTGGGCATGCTAAATCTTAGTAAAACGGTTTCTTTAAATGTCAATGCTTGGACGCATAATTCGATTCTTAAGCAAATAAATACAAAAAAAATTTGGAATCCGCGTATCTAATTGTAGTCTTTAAAATAAATCATTCTCAGAATTTTTAAGTATTCAAAAACGATCTCTAGCAGAGCGTGGTTTCGATCCACGGACCTCTGGGTTATGGGCCCAGCACGCTTCCACTGCGCCACTCTGCTGCGATGTTGAATGATACAATTAGAGATACGAAGCTTAGAACCTATATATAAAATATACAGCTACTTTTAATTCTGGACGAAAATTTTTAATATTTTAATTATAATTAAATATTTCCTCCTATTTAAATATAATAATAGGTGGCTACTATAAAATCACTTCGGATTTTAGGCATGCTAAATCTTCGTAAGCACGTTTTGTTTAAATGTCAATGCTTGGACGCATAATTCGATTCTTAAGCAAATAAATACAAAAAAAATTTGAAATCCGCGTATCTAATTGTAGTCTTTAAAATAAATCATTCTCAGAATTTTTAAGTATTCAAAAACGATCTCTAGCAGAGCGTAGTTTCGATCCACGGACCTCTGGGTTATGGGCCCAGCACGCTTCCACTGCGCCACTCTGCTGCGATGTTGAATGATACCATTAGAGATACGAAGTTGAGAAACCATTTATAAAATGTACAGCTACTTTAATTCTGGACGAAAAATTTTAATATTTTAATTAATAGGAAATAACACCTAATATTTAAATTTAATAAAAGGTGGATAATATTAAATCACTTCGGAATTTGTGGATGCTAAATCTTAGTAAAACGTTTTCTTTAATTGTCAATGCTTGGACTCATAATTCGATTATTAAGCAAATAAATACAAAAAAATTTTGCAATCCGCGAATCTAATTGTAGTCTTTAATATAATCATTCTCAGAAAGTAAATATTTAAAAACATTCACTAGCAGACCGTACTTTCAATCCACGGACCTCTGGGTTAAGGGCCCAGCACGCTTCCACTGCGCCACTCTGCTGCGATGTTGAATGATACAATTAGAGATACGAAGCTTAGAACCTATTTATAAAATGTACAGTTACTTTTAATTCTGGACGAAAATTTTTAATATTTTAATTATAATTAAATATTTCCTCCTATTTAAATATAATAATAGGTGGCTACTATAAAATCACTTCGGATTTAAGCATGCTAAATCTTTGTAAGCACGTTTTTTTTAAATGTCAATGCTTGGACGCATAATTCGATTCTTAAGCAAATAAATACAAAAAAAATTTGGAATCCGCGTATCTAATTGTAGTCTTTAAAATAAATCATTCTCAGAATTTTTAAGTATTCAAAAACGATCTCTAGCAGAGCGTGGTTTCGATCCACGGACCTCTGGGTTATGGGCCCAGCACGCTTCCACTGCGCCACTCTGCTGCGATGTTGAATGATACCATTAGAGATACGAAGTTGAGAAACCATTTATAAAATGTACAGCTACTTTAATTCTGGACGAAAAATTTTAATATTTTAATTAATAGGAAATATCACCTCCTATTTAAATTTAATAAAAGGTGGATACTATTAAATCACTTCGGAATTTGGGCATGCTAAATCTTAGTAAAACGGTTTCTTTAAATGTCAATGCTTGGACGCATAATTCGATTCTTAAGCAAATAAATACAAAAAAAATTTGGAATCCGCGTATCTAATTGTAGTCTTTAAAATAAATCATTCTCAGAATTTTTAAGTATTCAAAAACGATCTCTAGCAGAGCGTGGTTTCGATCCACGGACCTCTGGGTTATGGGCCCAGCACGCTTCCACTGCGCCACTCTGCTGCGATGTTGAATGATACAATTAGAGATACGAAGCTTAGAACCTATTTATAAAATATACAGCTACTTTTAATTCTGGACGAAAATTTTTAATATTTTAATTATAATTAAATATTTCCTCCTATTTAAATATAATAATAGGTGGCTACTATAAAATCACTTCGGATTTTAGGCATGCTAAATCTTCGTAAGCACGTTTTGTTTAAATGCCAATGCTTGGACGCATAATTCGATTATTAAACAAATAAATACAAAAAAATGTTGCAATCCGCGAATCTAATTGTAGTCTTTAATATAGTCATTCTCAGAAAGTAAATATTTATAAACATTCACTAGCAGACCGTGCTTTCTATCCACGAACCTCTGGGTTATGAGCAAAGCACGCTTCCACTGCGCCAATCTGCTACGATGTTGAATGATACAATTAGAGATACGAAGCTTAGAACCTATTGATAAAATATACAGCTACTTTTAATTCTGGACTAAAATTTTTAATATTTTAATTATAATTAAATATTTCCTCCTATTTAAATATAATAATAGGTGGCTACTATAAAATCACTTCGGATTTTAGGCATGCTAAATCTTCGTAAGCACGTTTTGTTTAAATGTCAATGCTTGGACGCATAATTCGATTCTTAAGCAAATAAATACAAAAAAAATTTGAAATCCGCGTATCTAATTGTAGTCTTTAAAATAAATCATTCTCAGAATTTTTAAGTATTCAAAAACGATCTCTAGCAGAGCGTGGTTTCGATCCACGGACCTCTGGGTTATGGGCCCAGCACGCTTCCACTGCGCCACTCTGCTGCGATGTTGAATGATACCATTAGAGATACGAAGTTGAGAAACCATTTATAAAATGTACAGCTACTTTAATTCTGGACGAAAAATTTTAATATTTTAATTAATAGGAAATATCACCTCCTATTTAAATTTAATAAAAGGTGGATACTATTAAATCACTTCGGAATTTGGGCATGCTAAATCTTAGTAAAACGGTTTCTTTAAATGTCAATGCTTGGACGCATAATTCGATTCTTAAGCAAATAAATACAAAAAAAATTTGGAATCCGCGTATCTAATTGTAGTCTTTAAAATAAATCATTCTCAGAATTTTTAAGTATTCAAAAACGATCTCTATCAGAGCGTGGTTTCGATCCACGGACCTCTGGGTTATGGGCCCAGCACGCTTCCACTGCGCCACTCTGCTGCGATGTTGAATGATACAATTAGAGATACGAAGCTTAGAACCTATTTATAAAATATACAGCTACTTTTAATTCTGGACGAAAATTTTTAATATTTTAATTATAATTAAATATTTCCTCCTATTTAAATATAATAATAGGTGGCTACTATAAAATCACTTCGGATTTTAGGCATGCTAAATCTTCGTAAGCACGTTTTGTTTAAATGCCAATGCTTGGACGCATAATTCGATTATTAAACAAATAAATACAAAAAAATGTTGCAATCCGCGAATCTAATTGTAGTCTTTAATATAGTCATTCTCAGAAAGTAAATATTTAAAAACATTCACTAGCAGACCGTGCTTTCTATCCACGAACCTCTGGGTTATGAGCAAAGCACGCTTCCACTGCGCCAATCTGCTACGATGTTGAATGATACAATTAGAGATACGAAGCTTAGAACCTATTTATAAAATATACAGCTACTTTTAATTCTGGACTAAAATTTTTAATATTTTAATTATAATTAAATATTTCCTCCTATTTAAATATAATAATAGGTGGCTACTATAAAATCACTTCGGATTTTAGGCATGCTAAATCTTCGTAAGCACGTTTTGTTTAAATGTCAATGCTTCGACGCATAATTCGATTCTTAAGCAAATAAATACAAAAAAAATTTGAAATCCGCGTATCTAATTGTAGTCTTTAAAATAAATCATTCTCAGAATTTTTAATTATTCAAAAACGATCTCTAGCAGAGCGTGGTTTCGATCCACGGACCTCTGGGTTATGGGCCCAGCACGCTTCCACTGCGCCACTCTGCTGCGATGTTGAATGATACCATTAGAGATACGAAGTTGAGAAACCATTTATAAAATGTACAGCTACTTTAATTCTGGACGAAAAATTTTAATATTTTAATTAATAGGAAAAATCACCTCCTATTTAAATTTAATAAAAGGTGGATACTATTAAATCTCTTCGGAATTTGTGGATGCTAAATCTTAGTAAAACGTTTTCTTTAATTGTCAATGCTTGGACGCATAATTCGATTATTAAGCAAATAAATACAAAAAAATTTTGCATTCCGCGAATATAATTGTAGTCTTTAATATAATCATTCTCAGAAAGTAAATATTTAAAAACATTCACTAGCGGACCGTGCTTTCAATCCACCGACCTCTGGGTTATGGGCCCAGCACGCTTCCACTGCACCACTCTGCTGCGATGTTGAATGATACCATAAGAGATACGAAGCTTAGAAACAAATTATAAAATGTTCAGCTACTTTTAATTCTGGACGAAAATTTTTAATATTTTAATTATAATTAAATATTACCTCCTATTTAAATTTAATAATAGGTGGCTAATATTAAATCACTTCTGAATTTGGGCATGCTAAATCTTCGTATGCACGTTTCTTTAAATGTCAGTACTTGGAAGCATAGCTCGATTCTTAAGAAAATAAATACAAAAGAATATTGGAATCCGCGAATCTAATTGTAGTCTTTAAAGTAAATCATTCGCAGAATTTTTAAGTATTCAAAAACGATCTCTAGCAGAGCGTGGTTTCGATACACGGACCTCTGGGTTATGGGCCCAGCACGCTTCCAATGCGCCACTCTGCTGCGATGTTGAATGATACCATTAGAGATACGAAGTTGAGAAACCATTTATAAAATGTACAGCTACTTTAATTCTGGACGAAAAATTTTAATATTTTAATTAATAGGAAATAACACCTCCTATTTTAATTTAATAAAAGGTGGATACTATTAAATCACTTCGGAATTTGGGCATGCTAAATCTTAGTAAAACGGTTTCTTTAAATGTCAATGCTTGGACGCATAATTCGATTATTAAGCAAATAAATACAAAAAAATTTTGCAATCCGCGAATCTAATTGTGGTCTTTAATATAATCATTCTCAGAAAGTAAATATTTAAAAACATTCACTAGCAGACCGAGCTTTCAATCCACGGACCTCTGGGTTATGGGCCCAACACGCTTCCACTGCACCACTCTGCTGCGATGTTGAATGATACCATAAGAGATACGCATCTTAGAACCAAATTATAAAATGTTCAGGTACATTTAATTCTGGACGAAAAATTTTAATATTTTAATTATAATTCAATATTACCTCCTATTTAAATTTAATAATAGGTGGTTATTATTAAATCACTTCTGAATTTGGGCATGCTAAATCTTCGTATGCACGTTTCTTTAAATGTCAGTACTTGGAAGCATAGTTCGATTCTTAAGAAAATAAATACAAAAGAATATTGGAATCCGCGAATCAAATTGTAGTCTTTAAAATAAATCATTCTCAAAATTTTTAAGTATTCAGAAACGATCTCTAGCAGAGCGTGGTTTCGATCCATAGACCTCTGGGTTATGGGCCCAGCACGCTTCCACTGCGCCACTCTGCTGCGATGTGGAATGATACCATTAGAGATACGAAGTTGAGAACCTATTTATTAAATGTACAGCTACTATAATTCTGGACGAAAATTTTTAATATTTTAATTATAATTAAATATTTCCTCCTATTTAAATATAATAATAGGTGGCTACTATAAAATCACTTCGGATTTTAGGCATGCTAAATCTTCGTAAGCACGTTTTTTTTAAATGTCAATGCTTGGACGCATAATTCGATTCTCAAGCAAATAAATACAAAAAAAATTTGGAATCCGCGTATCTAATTGTAGTCTTTAAAATAAATCATTCTCAGAATTTTTAAGTATTCAAAAACGATCTCTAGCAGAGCGTGGTTTCGATCCACGGACCTCTGGGTTATGGGCCCAGCACGCCTCCACTGCACCACTCTGTTGCGATGTCGAATGATACCATAAGAGATACGAATCTTAGAACCAAATCATAAAATGTTCAGCTACTTTTAATTCTGGACGAAAATTTTTAATATTTTAATTATAATTAAATATTACCTCCTACTTAAATTTAATAATAGGTGGCTATTATTAAATCACTTCGGAATTTGGGCATGCTAAATCTTCGTATGCACGTTTCTTTAAATGTCAGTACTTGGAAGCATAATTCGATTCTTAAGAAAATAAATGCAAAATAATATTGGAATCCGCGAATCTGATTGTAGTCTTTAAAAGAAATCATTCTCAGAAATTTTAAGTATTAAAACCGATCTCTAGCAGAGCGTGGTTTCGATCCACGGACCTCTGGGTTATGGGCCCAGCACGCTTCCACTGCGCCACTCTGCTGCGATGTTGAATGATACAATAAGAGATACGAAGCTTAGAACCTATTTATAAAATGTACAGCTACTTTTAATTCTGGACGAAAATTTTTAATATTTTAATTATAATTAAATATTTCCTCCTATTTAAATATAATAATAGGTGGCTACTATAAAATCACTTCGGATTTTAGGCATGCTAAATCTTCGTAGGCACGTTTTGTTTAAATGGACGCATAATTCGATTCTTAAGCAAATAAATACAAAAAAAATTTGGAATCGGCGTATCTAATTGTAGTCTTTAAAATAAATCATTCTCAAAATTTTTAAGTATTCAAAAACGATCTCTAGCAGAGCGTGGTTTCGATCCACGGACCTCTGGGTTATGGGCCTAGCACGCTTCCACTGCGCCACTCTGCTGCGATGTTGAATGATACAATTAGAGATACGAAGCTTAGAACCTATTTATAAAATATACAGCTACTTTTAATTCTGGACGAAAATTTTTAATATTTTAATTATAATTAAATATTTCCTCCTATTTAAATATAATAATAGGTGGCTACTATAAAATCACTTCGGATTTTAGGCATGCTAAATCTTCGTAAGCACGTTTTGTTTAAATGCCAATGCTTGGACGCATAATTCGATTATTAAACAAATAAATACAAAAAAATGTTGCAATCCGCGAATCTAATTGTAGTGTTTAATATAGTCATTCTCAGAAAGTAAATATTTAAAAACATTCACTAGCAGACCGTGCTTTCTATCCACGAACCTCTGGGTTATGAGCAAAGCACGCTTCCACTGCGCCAATCTGCTACGATGTTGAATGATACAATTAGAGATACGAAGCTTAGAACCTATTTATAAAATATACAGCTACTTTTAATTCTGGACTAAAATTTTTAATATTTTAATTATAATTAAATATTTCCTCCTATTTAAATATAATAATAGGTGGCTACTATAAAATCACTTCGGATTTTAGGCATGCTAAATCTTCGTAAGCACGTTTTGTTTAAATGTCAATGCTTCGACGCATAATTCGATTCTTAAGCAAATAAATACAAAAAAAATTTGAAATCCGCGTATCTAATTGTAGTCTTTAAAATAAATCATTCTCAGAATTTTTAATTATTCAAAAACGATCTCTAGCAGAGCGTGGTTTCGATCCACGGACCTCTGGGTTATGGGCCCAGCACGCTTCCACTGCGCCACTCTGCTGCGATGTTGAATGATACCATTAGAGATACGAAGTTGAGAAACCATTTATAAAATGTACAGCTACTTTAATTCTGGAAGAGAAAATTTTAATATTTTAATTAATAGGAAAAATCACCTCCTATTTAAATTTAATAAAAGGTGGATACTATTAAATCTCTTCGGAATTTGTGGATGCTAAATCTTAGTAAAACGTTTTCTTTAATTGTCAATGCTTGGACGCATAATTCGATTATTAAGCAAATAAATACAAAAAAATTTTGCATTCCGCGAATATAATTGTAGTCTTTAATATAATCATTCTCAGAAAGTAAATATTTAAAAACATTCACTAGCGGACCGTGCTTTCAATCCACCGACCTCTGGGTTATGGGCCCAGCACGCTTCCACTGCACCACTCTGCTGCGATGTTGAATGATACCATAAGAGATACGAAGCTTAGAAACAAATTATAAAATGTTCAGCTACTTTTAATTCTGGACGAAAATTTTTAATATTTTAATTATAATTAAATATTACCTCCTATTTAAATTTAATAATAGGTGGCTAATATTAAATCACTTCTGAATTTGGGCATGCTAAATCTTCGTATGCACGTTTCTTTAAATGTCAGTACTTGGAAGCATAGCTCGATTCTTAAGAAAATAAATACAAAAGAATATTGGAATCCGCGAATCTAATTGTAGTCTTTAAAGTAAATCATTCGCAGAATTTTTAAGTATTCAAAAACGATCTCTAGCAGAGCGTGGTTTCGATACACGGACCTCTGGGTTATGGGCCCAGCACGCTTCCACTGCGCCACTCTGCTGCGATGTTGAATGATACCATTAGAGATACGAAGTTGAGAAACCATTTATAAAATGTACAGCTACTTTAATTCTGGACGAAAAATTTTAATATTTTAATTAATAGGAAATAACACCTCCTATTTAAATTTAATAAAATGTGGATACTATTAAATCACTTCGGAATTTGTGGATGCTAAATCTTAGTAAAACGTTTTCTTTAATTGTCAATGCTTGGACGCATAATTCGATTATTAAGCAAATAAATACAAAAAAATTTTGCATTCCGCGAATCTAATTGTAGTCTTTAATATTATCATTCTCAGAAAGTAAATATTTAAAAACATTCACTAGCGGACCGTGCTTTCAATCCACGGACCTCTGGGTTATGAGCCCAGCACGCTTCCACAGCACCACTCTGCTGCGATGTTGAATGATACCATAAGAGATACGAAGCTTAGAACCAAATTATAAAATGTTCAGCTACTTTTAATTCTGGACGAAAATTTTTAATATTTTAATTATAATTAAATATTACCTCCTATTTAAATTTAATAATAGGTGGCTATTATTAAATCACTTCTGAATTTGGGCATGCTAAATCTTCGTATGCATGCTTCTTTAAATGTCAGTACTTGGAAGCATAATTCGATTCTTAAGAAAATAAATACTAAAGAATATTGAAATCCGCGAATCTAATTGTAGTCTTTAAAATAAATCATTCTCAGAATTTTTAAGTATTTAAAAACGATCCCTAGCAGAGCGTGGTTTCGATCCACGGACCTCTGGGTTATGGGCCCGGCACGCTTCCACTGCGCCACTCTGCTGCGATGTTGAATGATACAATTAGAGATACGAAGCTTAGAACCTATTTATAAAATATACAGCTACTTTTAATTCTGGACGAAAATTTTTAATATTTTAATTATAATTAAATATTTCCTCCTATTTAAATATAATAATAGGTGGCTACTATAAAATCACTTCGGATTTTAGGCATGCTAAATCTTCGTAAGCACGTTTTGTTTAAATGTCAATGCTTGGACGCATAATTCGATTCTTAAGCAAATAAATACAAAAAAAATTTGAAATCCGCGTATCTAATTGTAGTCTTTAAAATAAATCATTCTCAGAATTTTTAAGTATTCAAAAACGATCTCTAGCTGAGCGTGGTTTCGATCCACGGACCTCTGGGTTATGGGCCCAGCACGCTTCCACTGCGCCACTCTGCTGCGATGTTGAATGATACCATTAGAAATACGAAGTTGAGAAACCATTTATAAAATGTACAGCTACTTTAATTCTGGACGAAAAATTTTAATATTTTAATTAATAGGAAATAACACCTCCTATTTAAATTTAATAAAAGGTGGATACTATTAAATCACTTCGGAATTTGTGGATGCTAAATCTTAGTAAAACGTTTTCTTTAATTGTCAATGCTTGGACGCATAATTCGATTATTAAGCAAATAAATACAAAAAAATTTTGCAATTCGCGAATCTAATTGTAGTCTTTAATATAATCATTCTCAGAAAGTAAATATTTAAAAACATTCACTAGCAGACCGTGCTTTCAATCCACGGACCTCTGGGTTAAGGGCCCAGCACGCTTCCACTGCACCACTCTGCTGCGATGTTGAATGATACAATTAGAGATACGAAGCTTAGAACCTATTTATAAAATGTACAGTTACTTTTAATTCTGGACGAAAATTTTTAATATTTTAATTATAATTAAATATTTCCTCCTATTTAAATATAATAATAGGTGGCTACTATAAAATCACTTCGGATTTTAGGCATGCTAAATCTTTGTAAGCACGTTTTTTTTAAATGTCAATGCTTGGACGCATAATTCGATTCTTAAGCAAATAAATACAAAAAAAATTTGGAATCCGCGTATCTAATTGTAGTCTTTAAAATAAATCATTCTCAGAATTTTTAAGTATTCAAAAACGATCTCCAGCAGAGCGTGGTTTCGATCCACGGACCTCTGGGTTATGGGCCCAGCACGCTTCCACTGCGCCACTCTGCTGCGATGTTGAATGATACCATTAGAGATACGAAGTTGAGAAACCATTTATAAAATGTACAGCTACTTTAATTCTGGACGAAAAATTTTAATATTTTAATTAATAGGAAATATCACCTCCTATTTAAATTTAATAAAAGGTGGATACTATTAAATCACTTCGGAATTTAGGCATGCTAAATCTTAGTAAAACGGTTTCTTTAAATGTCAATGCTTGGACGCATAATTCGATTCTTAAGCAAATAAATACAAAAAAAATTTGGAATCCGCGTATCTAATTGTAGTCTTTAAAATAAATCATTCTCAGAATTTTTAAGTATTCAAAAACGATCTCTAGCAGAGCGTGGTTTCGATCCACGGACCTCTGGGTTATGGGCCCAGCACGCTTCCACTGCGCCACTCTGCTGCGATGTTGAATGATACAATTAGAGATACGAAGCTTAGAACCTATATATAAAATATACAGCTACTTTTAATTCTGGACGAAAATTTTTAATATTTTAATTATAATTAAATATTTCCTCCTATTTAAATATAATAATAGGTGGCTACTATAAAATCACTTCGGATTTTAGGCATGCTAAATCTTCGTAAGCACGTTTTGTTTAAATGTCAATGCTTGGACGCATAATTCGATTCTTAAGCAAATAAATACAAAAAAAATTTGAAATCCGCGTATCTAATTGTAGTCTTTAAAATAAATCATTCTCAGAATTTTTAAGTATTCAAAAACGATCTCCAGCAGAGCGTGGTTTCGATCCACGGACCTCTGGGTTATGGGCCCAGCACGCTTCCACTGCGCCACTCTGCTGCGATGTTGAATGATACCATTAGAGATACGAAGTTGAGAAACCATTTATAAAATGTACAGCTACTTTAATTCTGGACGAAAAATTTTAATATTTTAATTAATAGGAAATATCACCTCCTATTTAAATTTAATAAAAGGTGGATACTATTAATTCACTTCGGAATTTGGGCATGCTAAATCTTAGTAAAACGGTTTCTTTAAATGTCAATGCTTGGACGCATAATTCGATTCTTAAGCAAATAAATACAAAAAAAATTTGGAATCCGCGTATCTAATTGTAGTCTTTAAAATAAATCATTCTCAGAATTTTTAAGTATTCAAAAACGATCTCTAGCAGAGCGTGGTTTCGATCCACGGACTTCTGGGTTATGGGCCCAGCACGCTTCCACTGCGCCACTCTGCTGCGATGTTGAATGATACAATTAGAGATACGAAGCTTAGAACCTATATATAAAATATACAGCTAATTTTAATTCTGGACGAAAATTTTTAATATTTTAATTATAATTAAATATTTCCTCCTATTTAAATATAATAATAGGTGGCTACTATAAAATCACTTCGGATTTTAGGCATGCTAAATCTTCGTAAGCACGTTTTGTTTAAATGTCAATGCTTGGACGCATAATTCGATTCTTAAGCAAATAAATACAAAAAAAATTTGAAATCCGCGTATCTAATTGTAGTCTTTAAAATAAATCATTCTCAGAATTTTTAAGTATTCAAAAACGATCTCTAGCAGAGCGTGGTTTCGATCCACGGACCTCTGGGTTATGGGCCCAGCACGCTTCCACTGCGCCACTCTGCTGCGATGTTGAATGATACCATTAGAGATACGAAGTTGAGAAACCATTTATAAAATGTACAGCTACTTTAATTCTGGACGAAAAATTTTAATATTTTAATTAATAGGAAATAACACCTAATATTTAAATTTAATAAAAGGTGGATAATATTAAATCACTTCGGAATTTGTGGATGCTAAATCTTAGTAAAACGTTTTCTTTAATTGTCAATGCTTGGACTCATAATTCGATTATTAAGCAAATAAATACAAAAAAATTTTGCAATCCGCGAATCTAATTGTAGTCTTTAATATAATCATTCTCAGAAAGTAAATATTTAAAAACATTCACTAGCAGACCGTGCTTTCCATCCACGGACCTCTGGGTTAAGGGCCCAGCACGCTTCCACTGCGCCACTCTGCTGCGATGTTGAATGATACAATTAGAGATACGAAGCTTAGAACCTATTTATAAAATGTACAGTTACTTTTAATTCTGGACGAAAATTTTTAATATTTTAATTATAATTAAATATTTCCTCCTATTTAAATATAATAATAGGTGGCTACTATAAAATCACTTCGGATTTAAGCATGCTAAATCTTTGTAAGCACGTTTTTTTTAAATGTCAATGCTTGGACGCATAATTCGATTCTTAAGCAAATAAATACAAAAAAAATTTGGAATCCGCGTATCTAATTGTAGTCTTTAAAATAAATCATTCTCAGAATTTTTAAGTATTCAAAAATCATCTCCAGCAGAGCGTGGTTTCGATCCACGGACCTCTGGGTTATGGGCCCAGCACGCTTCCACTGCGCCACTCTGCTGCGATGTTGAATGATACCATTAGAGATACGAAGTTGAGAAACCATTTATAAAATGTACAACTACTTTAATTCTGGACGAAAAATTTTAATATTTTAATTAATAGGAAATATCACCTCCTATTTAAATTTAATAAAAGGTGGATACTATTAAATCACTTCGGAATTTGGGCATGCTAAATCTTAGTAAAACGGTTTCTTTAAATGTCAATGCTTGGACGCATAATTCGATTCTTAAGCAAATAAATACAAAAAAAATTTGGAATCCGCGTATCTAATTGTAGTCTTTAAAATAAATCATTCTCAGAATTTTTAAGTATTCAAAAACGATCTCTATCAGAGCGTGGTTTCGATCCACGGACCTCTGGGTTATGGGCCCAGCACGCTTCCACTGCGCCACTCTGCTGCGATGTTGAATGATACAATTAGAGATACGAAGCTTAGAACCTATTTATAAAATATACAGCTACTTTTAATTCTGGACGAAAATTTTTAATATTTTAATTATAATTAAATATTTCCTCCTATTTAAATATAATAATAGGTGGCTACTATAAAATCACTTCGGATTTTAGGCATGCTAAATCTTCGTAAGCACGTTTTGTTTAAATGCCAATGCTTGGACGCATAATTCGATTATTAAACAAATAAATACAAAAAAATGTTGCAATCCGCGAATCTAATTGTAGTCTTTAATATAGTCATTCTCAGAAAGTAAATATTTATAAACATTCACTAGCAGACCGTGCTTTCTATCCACGAACCTCTGGGTTATGAGCAAAGCACGCTTCCACTGCGCCAATCTGCTACGATGTTGAATGATACAATTAGAGATACGAAGCTTAGAACCTATTGATAAAATATACAGCTACTTTTAATTCTGGACTAAAATTTTTAATATTTTAATTATAATTAAATATTTCCTCCTATTTAAATATAATAATAGGTGGCTACTATAAAATCACTTCGGATTTTAGGCATGCTAAATCTTCGTAAGCACGTTTTGTTTAAATGTCAATGCTTGGACGCATAATTCGATTCTTAAGCAAATAAATACAAAAAAAATTTGAAATCCGCGTATCTAATTGTAGTCTTTAAAATAAATCATTCTCAGAATTTTTAAGTATTCAAAAACGATCTCTAGCAGAGCGTGGTTTCGATCCACGGACCTCTGGGTTATGGGCCCAGCACGCTTCCACTGCGCCACTCTGCTGCGATGTTGAATGATACCATTAGAGATACGAAGTTGAGAAACCATTTATAAAATGTACAGCTACTTTAATTCTGGACGAAAAATTTTAATATTTTAATTAATAGGAAATATCACCTCCTATTTAAATTTAATAAAAGGTGGATACTATTAAATCACTTCGGAATTTGGGCATGCTAAATCTTAGTAAAACGGTTTCTTTAAATGTCAATGCTTGGACGCATAATTCGATTCTTAAGCAAATAAATACAAAAAAAATTTGGAATCCGCGTATCTAATTGTAGTCTTTAAAATAAATCATTCTCAGAATTTTTAAGTATTCAAAAACGATCTCTAGCAGAGCGTGGTTTCGATCCACGGACCTCTGGGTTATGGGCCCAGCACGCTTCCACTGCGCCACTCTGCTGCGATGTTGAATGATACAATTAGAGATACGAAGCTTAGAACCTATATATAAAATATACAGCTACTTTTAATTCTGGACGAAAATTTTTAATATTTTAATTATAATTAAATATTTCCTCCTATTTAAATATAATAATAGGTGGCTACTATAAAATCACTTCGGATTTTAGGCATGCTAAATCTTCGTAAGCACGTTTTGTTTAAATGTCAATGCTTGGACGCATAATTCGATTCTTAAGCAAATAAATACAAAAAAAATTTGAAATCCGCGTATCTAATTGTAGTCTTTAAAATAAATCATTCTCAGAATTTTTAAGTATTCAAAAACGATCTCTAGCAGAGCGTAGTTTCGATCCACGGACCTCTGGGTTATGGGCCCAGCACGCTTCCACTGCGCCACTCTGCTGCGATGTTGAATGATACCATTAGAGATACGAAGTTGAGAAACCATTTATAAAATGTACAGCTACTTTAATTCTGGACGAAAAATTTTAATATTTTAATTAATAGGAAATAACACCTAATATTTAAATTTAATAAAAGGTGGATAATATTAAATCACTTCGGAATTTGTGGATGCTAAATCTTAGTAAAACGTTTTCTTTAATTGTCAATGCTTGGACTCATAATTCGATTATTAAGCAAATAAATACAAAAAAATTTTGCAATCCGCGAATCTAATTGTAGTCTTTAATATAATCATTCTCAGAAAGTAAATATTTAAAAACATTCACTAGCAGACCGTACTTTCAATCCACGGACCTCTGGGTTAAGGGCCCAGCACGCTTCCACTGCGCCACTCTGCTGCGATGTTGAATGATACAATTAGAGATACGAAGCTTAGAACCTATTTATAAAATGTACAGTTACTTTTAATTCTGGACGAAAATTTTTAATATTTTAATTATAATTAAATATTTCCTCCTATTTAAATATAATAATAGGTGGCTACTATAAAATCACTTCGGATTTAAGCATGCTAAATCTTTGTAAGCACGTTTTTTTTAAATGTCAATGCTTGGACGCATAATTCGATTCTTAAGCAAATAAATACAAAAAAAATTTGGAATCCGCGTATCTAATTGTAGTCTTTAAAATAAATCATTCTCAGAATTTTTAAGTATTCAAAAACGATCTCTAGCAGAGCGTGGTTTCGATCCACGGACCTCTGGGTTATGGGCCCAGCACGCTTCCACTGCGCCACTCTGCTGCGATGTTGAATGATACCATTAGAGATACGAAGTTGAGAAACCATTTATAAAATGTACAGCTACTTTAATTCTGGACGAAAAATTTTAATATTTTAATTAATAGGAAATATCACCTCCTATTTAAATTTAATAAAAGGTGGATACTATTAAATCACTTCGGAATTTGGGCATGCTAAATCTTAGTAAAACGGTTTCTTTAAATGTCAATGCTTGGACGCATAATTCGATTCTTAAGCAAATAAATACAAAAAAAATTTGGAATCCGCGTATCTAATTGTAGTCTTTAAAATAAATCATTCTCAGAATTTTTAAGTATTCAAAAACGATCTCTAGCAGAGCGTGGTTTCGATCCACGGACCTCTGGGTTATGGGCCCAGCACGCTTCCACTGCGCCACTCTGCTGCGATGTTGAATGATACAATTAGAGATACGAAGCTTAGAACCTATTTATAAAATATACAGCTACTTTTAATTCTGGACGAAAATTTTTAATATTTTAATTATAATTAAATATTTCCTCCTATTTAAATATAATAATAGGTGGCTACTATAAAATCACTTCGGATTTTAGGCATGCTAAATCTTCGTAAGCACGTTTTGTTTAAATGCCAATGCTTGGACGCATAATTCGATTATTAAACAAATAAATACAAAAAAATGTTGCAATCCGCGAATCTAATTGTAGTCTTTAATATAGTCATTCTCAGAAAGTAAATATTTATAAACATTCACTAGCAGACCGTGCTTTCTATCCACGAACCTCTGGGTTATGAGCAAAGCACGCTTCCACTGCGCCAATCTGCTACGATGTTGAATGATACAATTAGAGATACGAAGCTTAGAACCTATTGATAAAATATACAGCTACTTTTAATTCTGGACTAAAATTTTTAATATTTTAATTATAATTAAATATTTCCTCCTATTTAAATATAATAATAGGTGGCTACTATAAAATCACTTCGGATTTTAGGCATGCTAAATCTTCGTAAGCACGTTTTGTTTAAATGTCAATGCTTGGACGCATAATTCGATTCTTAAGCAAATAAATACAAAAAAAATTTGAAATCCGCGTATCTAATTGTAGTCTTTAAAATAAATCATTCTCAGAATTTTTAAGTATTCAAAAACGATCTCTAGCAGAGCGTGGTTTCGATCCACGGACCTCTGGGTTATGGGCCCAGCACGCTTCCACTGCGCCACTCTGCTGCGATGTTGAATGATACCATTAGAGATACGAAGTTGAGAAACCATTTATAAAATGTACAGCTACTTTAATTCTGGACGAAAAATTTTAATATTTTAATTAATAGGAAATATCACCTCCTATTTAAATTTAATAAAAGGTGGATACTATTAAATCACTTCGGAATTTGGGCATGCTAAATCTTAGTAAAACGGTTTCTTTAAATGTCAATGCTTGGACGCATAATTCGATTCTTAAGCAAATAAATACAAAAAAAATTTGGAATCCGCGTATCTAATTGTAGTCTTTAAAATAAATCATTCTCAGAATTTTTAAGTATTCAAAAACGATCTCTATCAGAGCGTGGTTTCGATCCACGGACCTCTGGGTTATGGGCCCAGCACGCTTCCACTGCGCCACTCTGCTGCGATGTTGAATGATACAATTAGAGATACGAAGCTTAGAACCTATTTATAAAATATACAGCTACTTTTAATTCTGGACGAAAATTTTTAATATTTTAATTATAATTAAATATTTCCTCCTATTTAAATATAATAATAGGTGGCTACTATAAAATCACTTCGGATTTTAGGCATGCTAAATCTTCGTAAGCACGTTTTGTTTAAATGCCAATGCTTGGACGCATAATTCGATTATTAAACAAATAAATACAAAAAAATGTTGCAATCCGCGAATCTAATTGTAGTCTTTAATATAGTCATTCTCAGAAAGTAAATATTTAAAAACATTCACTAGCAGACCGTGCTTTCTATCCACGAACCTCTGGGTTATGAGCAAAGCACGCTTCCACTGCGCCAATCTGCTACGATGTTGAATGATACAATTAGAGATACGAAGCTTAGAACCTATTTATAAAATATACAGCTACTTTTAATTCTGGACTAAAATTTTTAATATTTTAATTATAATTAAATATTTCCTCCTATTTAAATATAATAATAGGTGGCTACTATAAAATCACTTCGGATTTTAGGCATGCTAAATCTTCGTAAGCACGTTTTGTTTAAATGTCAATGCTTCGACGCATAATTCGATTCTTAAGCAAATAAATACAAAAAAAATTTGAAATCCGCGTATCTAATTGTAGTCTTTAAAATAAATCATTCTCAGAATTTTTAATTATTCAAAAACGATCTCTAGCAGAGCGTGGTTTCGATCCACGGACCTCTGGGTTATGGGCCCAGCACGCTTCCACTGCGCCACTCTGCTGCGATGTTGAATGATACCATTAGAGATACGAAGTTGAGAAACCATTTATAAAATGTACAGCTACTTTAATTCTGGACGAAAAATTTTAATATTTTAATTAATAGGAAAAATCACCTCCTATTTAAATTTAATAAAAGGTGGATACTATTAAATCTCTTCGGAATTTGTGGATGCTAAATCTTAGTAAAACGTTTTCTTTAATTGTCAATGCTTGGACGCATAATTCGATTATTAAGCAAATAAATACAAAAAAATTTTGCATTCCGCGAATATAATTGTAGTCTTTAATATAATCATTCTCAGAAAGTAAATATTTAAAAACATTCACTAGCGGACCGTGCTTTCAATCCACCGACCTCTGGGTTATGGGCCCAGCACGCTTCCACTGCACCACTCTGCTGCGATGTTGAATGATACCATAAGAGATACGAAGCTTAGAAACAAATTATAAAATGTTCAGCTACTTTTAATTCTGGACGAAAATTTTTAATATTTTAATTATAATTAAATATTACCTCCTATTTAAATTTAATAATAGGTGGCTAATATTAAATCACTTCTGAATTTGGGCATGCTAAATCTTCGTATGCACGTTTCTTTAAATGTCAGTACTTGGAAGCATAGCTCGATTCTTAAGAAAATAAATACAAAAGAATATTGGAATCCGCGAATCTAATTGTAGTCTTTAAAGTAAATCATTCGCAGAATTTTTAAGTATTCAAAAACGATCTCTAGCAGAGCGTGGTTTCGATACACGGACCTCTGGGTTATGGGCCCAGCACGCTTCCAATGCGCCACTCTGCTGCGATGTTGAATGATACCATTAGAGATACGAAGTTGAGAAACCATTTATAAAATGTACAGCTACTTTAATTCTGGACGAAAAATTTTAATATTTTAATTAATAGGAAATAACACCTCCTATTTTAATTTAATAAAAGGTGGATACTATTAAATCACTTCGGAATTTGGGCATGCTAAATCTTAGTAAAACGGTTTCTTTAAATGTCAATGCTTGGACGCATAATTCGATTATTAAGCAAATAAATACAAAAAAATTTTGCAATCCGCGAATCTAATTGTGGTCTTTAATATAATCATTCTCAGAAAGTAAATATTTAAAAACATTCACTAGCAGACCGAGCTTTCAATCCACGGACCTCTGGGTTATGGGCCCAACACGCTTCCACTGCACCACTCTGCTGCGATGTTGAATGATACCATAAGAGATACGCATCTTAGAACCAAATTATAAAATGTTCAGGTACATTTAATTCTGGACGAAAAATTTTAATATTTTAATTATAATTCA
Organism: Amaurobius ferox; assembly: GCA_951213105.1. Lineage (NCBI taxonomy): Eukaryota > Metazoa > Arthropoda > Arachnida > Araneae > Amaurobiidae > Amaurobius > Amaurobius ferox. The sequence continues at coordinate 12,412 of CATNUR010000004.1, read as the reverse complement.
ATATTACCTCCTATTTAAATTTAATAATAGGTGGTTATTATTAAATCACTTCTGAATTTGGGCATGCTAAATCTTCGTATGCACGTTTCTTTAAATGTCAGTACTTGGAAGCATAGTTCGATTCTTAAGAAAATAAATACAAAAGAATATTGGAATCCGCGAATCAAATTGTAGTCTTTAAAATAAATCATTCTCAAAATTTTTAAGTATTCAGAAACGATCTCTAGCAGAGCGTGGTTTCGATCCATAGACCTCTGGGTTATGGGCCCAGCACGCTTCCACTGCGCCACTCTGCTGCGATGTGGAATGATACCATTAGAGATACGAAGTTGAGAACCTATTTATTAAATGTACAGCTACTATAATTCTGGACGAAAATTTTTAATATTTTAATTATAATTAAATATTTCCTCCTATTTAAATATAATAATAGGTGGCTACTATAAAATCACTTCGGATTTTAGGCATGCTAAATCTTCGTAAGCACGTTTTTTTTAAATGTCAATGCTTGGACGCATAATTCGATTCTCAAGCAAATAAATACAAAAAAAATTTGGAATCCGCGTATCTAATTGTAGTCTTTAAAATAAATCATTCTCAGAATTTTTAAGTATTCAAAAACGATCTCTAGCAGAGCGTGGTTTCGATCCACGGACCTCTGGGTTATGGGCCCAGCACGCCTCCACTGCACCACTCTGTTGCGATGTCGAATGATACCATAAGAGATACGAATCTTAGAACCAAATCATAAAATGTTCAGCTACTTTTAATTCTGGACGAAAATTTTTAATATTTTAATTATAATTAAATATTACCTCCTACTTAAATTTAATAATAGGTGGCTATTATTAAATCACTTCGGAATTTGGGCATGCTAAATCTTCGTATGCACGTTTCTTTAAATGTCAGTACTTGGAAGCATAATTCGATTCTTAAGAAAATAAATGCAAAATAATATTGGAATCCGCGAATCTGATTGTAGTCTTTAAAAGAAATCATTCTCAGAAATTTTAAGTATTAAAACCGATCTCTAGCAGAGCGTGGTTTCGATCCACGGACCTCTGGGTTATGGGCCCAGCACGCTTCCACTGCGCCACTCTGCTGCGATGTTGAATGATACAATAAGAGATACGAAGCTTAGAACCTATTTATAAAATGTACAGCTACTTTTAATTCTGGACGAAAATTTTTAATATTTTAATTATAATTAAATATTTCCTCCTATTTAAATATAATAATAGGTGGCTACTATAAAATCACTTCGGATTTTAGGCATGCTAAATCTTCGTAGGCACGTTTTGTTTAAATGGACGCATAATTCGATTCTTAAGCAAATAAATACAAAAAAAATTTGGAATCGGCGTATCTAATTGTAGTCTTTAAAATAAATCATTCTCAAAATTTTTAAGTATTCAAAAACGATCTCTAGCAGAGCGTGGTTTCGATCCACGGACCTCTGGGTTATGGGCCTAGCACGCTTCCACTGCACCACTCTGCTGCGATGTTGAATGATACCATAAGAGATACGAAGCTTAGAACCAAATTATAAAATGTTCAGCTACTTTTAATTCTGGACGAAAATTTTTAATATTTTAATTATAATTAAATATTATCTCCTATTTAAATTTAATAATAGGTGGCTCCTATAAAATCACTTCGGAATACAGGCATGCTAAATCTTCGTAAGCAAGTTTTCTTTAATTGTCAATGCTTGGACGCATAATTCGATTATTAAGCAAATAAATACAAAAAAATTTTGCAATCCGCGAATCTAATTGTAGTCTTTAATATAATCATTCTCAGAAAGTAAATATTTAAAAACATTCACTAGCAGACGGTGCTTTCAATCCACGGACCTCTGGGTTATGGGCCCAGCACGCTTCCACTGCGCCACTCTGCTGCGATGTTGAATGATACCATTAGAGATACGAAGTTGAGAACCTATTTATTAAATGTACAGCTACTATAATTCGGGAAGAAAAATTTTAATATTTTAATTAATAGGAAATATCACCTCCTATTTAAATTTAATAATAGGTGGCTATTATTAAATCACTTCTGAATTTGGGCATGCTAAATCTTCGTATGCACGTTTCTTTAAATGTCAGTACTTGGAAGCATAATTCGATTCTTAAGAAAATAAATACAAAAGAATATTGGAATCCGCGAGTCTAATTGTAGTCTTTAAAAGAAATCATTCTCAGAAATTTTAAGTATTAAAAACGATCTCTAGCAGAGCGTGGTTTCGATCCACGGACCTATGGATTATGGGCCCAGCACGCTTCCACTGCGCCACTCTGCTGCGATGTTGAATGTTACAATTAGAGATAAGAAGCTTAGAACCTATTTATAAAATGCACAGCTACTTTTAATTCTGGGACGAAAATTTTTAATATTTTAATTATAATTAAATATTTCCTCATATTTAAATATAATAATAGGTGGCTACTATAAAATCACTTCGGATTTTAGGCATGCTAAATCTTCGTAAGCACGTTTTGTTTAAATGTCAATGCTTGGACGCATAATTCGATTCTTAAGCAAATAAATACAAAAAAAATTTGGAATCCGCGTATCTAATTGTAGTCTTTAAAATAAATCATTCTCTGAATTTTTAAGTATTCAAAAACGATCTCTAGCAGAGCGTGGTTTCGATCCACGGACCTCTGGGTTATGGGCCCAGCACGCTTCCACTGCGCCACTCTGCTGCGAAGTTGAATGATACCATTAGAGATACGAAGTTGAGAAACCATTTATAAAATGTACAGCTACTTTAATTCTGGACGAAAAATTTTAATATTTTAATTAATAGGAAATATCACCTCCTATTTATATTTAATAAAAGGTGGATACTATTAAATCACTTCGGAATTTGTGCATGCTAAATCTTAGTAAAACATTTTCTTTAATTGTCAATGCTTGGACGCATAATTCGATTATTAAGCAAATAATTACAAAAAAATTTTGCAATCCGCGAATCTAATTGTAGTCTTTAATATAATCATTCTCAGAAAGTAAATATTTAAAAACATTCACTAGCAGACCGTGCTTTCAATCCACGGACCTCTGGGTTACGGGCCCAGCACGTTTCCACTGCACCACTCTGCTGCGATGTTGAATGATACCATAAGAGATACGCATCTTAGAACCAAATTACAAAATGTTCAGCTACTTTTAATTCTGGACGAAAATTTTTAATATTTTAATTATAATTAAATATTACCTTCTATTTAAATTTAATAATAGGTGGCTATTATTAAATCACTTCTGAATTTGGGCATGCTAAATTTTCGTATGCACGTTTCGTTAAATGTCAGTACTTGGAAGCATAATTCGATTCTTAAGAAAATAAATACAAAAGAATATTGGAATCCGCGAATCTAATTGTAGTCTTTAAAAGAAATCATTCTCAGAAATTTTAAGTATTAAAAACGATCTCTAGCAGAGCGTGGTTTCGATCCACGGACCTCTGGGTTATGGGCCCAGCACGCTTCCACTGCGCCACTCTGCTGCGATGTTGAATGTTACAATTAGAGATAAGAAGCTTATAACCTATTTATAAAATATACAGCTACTTTTAATTCTGGACGAAAATTTTTAATATTTTAATTATAATTAAATATTTCCTCCTATTTAAATATAATAATAGGTGGCTACTATAAAATCACTTCGGATTTTAGGCATGCTAAATCTTCGTAAGCACGTTTTGTTTAAATGTCAATGCTTGGACGCATAATTCGATTCTTAAGCAAATAAATACAAAAAAAATTTGGAATCCGCGTATCTAATTGTAGTCTTTAAAATAAATCATTCTCTGAATTTTTAAGTATTCAAAAACGATCTCTAGCAGAGCGTGGTTTCGATCCACGGACCTCTGGGTTATGGGCCCAGCACGCTTCCACTGCGCCACTCTGCTGCGAAGTTGAATGATACCATTAGAGAAACGAAGTTGAGAAACCATTTATAAAATGTACAGCTACTTTAATTCTGGACGAAAAATTTTAATATTTTAATTAATAGGAAATATCACCTCCTATTTATATTTAATAAAAGGTGGATACTATTAAATCACTTCGGAATTTGGGCATGCTAAATCTTAGTAAAACATTTTCTTTAATTGTCAATGCTTGGACGCATAATTCGATTATTAAGCAAATAAATACAAAAAAATTTTGCAATCCGCGAGTCTAATTGTAGTCTTTAATATAATCATTCTCAGAAAGTAAATATTTAAAAACATTCACTAGCAGACCGTGCTTTCAATCCACGGACCTCTGGGTTACGGGCCCACCACGCTTCCACTGCACCACTCTGCTGCGATGTTGAATGATACCATAAGAGATACGAATCTCAGAACCAAATTATAAAATGTTCAGCTACTTTTAATTCTGGACGAAAATTTTTAATATTTTAATTATAATTAAATATTACCTCCTATTTAAATTTAATAATAGGTGGCTATTATTAAATCACTTCGGAATTTGGGTATGCTAAATCTTCGTATGCAAGTTTTTTAAATGTCAGTACTTGGAAGCATAATTCGATTCTTAAGAAAATAAATACAAAAGAATATTGGAATCCGCGAATCTAATTGTAGTCTTTAAAATAAATCATTCTCAAAATTTTTAAGTATTCAAAAACGATCTCTAGCACAGCGTGGTTTCGATCCACGGACCTCTGGGTTATGGGCCCAGCACGCTTCCACTGCGCCACTCTGCTGCGATGTTGAATGATACCATTAGAGATACGAAGTTGAGAACCTATTTATAAAATGTACAGCTACTTTAATTCTGGAAGAAAAATTTTAATATTTTAGTTAATAGGAAATATCACCTCCTATTTAAATTTAATAAAAGGTGGATACTATTAAATCACTTCGGAATTTGGGCATGCTAAATCTTAGTAAAACGGTTTCTTTAATTGTCAATGCTTGGACGCATAATTCGATTATTAAGCAAATAAATACTAAAAAATTTTGCAATTCGCGAATCTAATTGTAGTTTTTAATATAATCATTCTCAGAAAGTTTAAATATTTAAAAACATTCACTAGCAGGCCGTGCTTTCAATCCACGGACCTCTGGGTTATGGGCCCAGCACGCTTCCACTGCACCACTCTGCTGCGATGTTGAATGATACCATAAGAGATACGAATTTAGAACCAAATTATAAAATGTTCAGCTACTTTTAATTCCTGACGAAAATTTTTAATATTTTAATTATAATTAAATATTACCTCCTATTTAAATTTAATAATAGGGAGCTATTATTAAATCACTTCTGAATTTGGGCATGCTAAATTTTCGTATGCACGTTTCTTTAAATGTCAGTACTTGGAAACATAATTCGATTCTTAAGAATATAAATACAAAAGAATATTGGAATCCGCGAATCTAATTGTAGTCTTTAAAAAAAATCATTCTCAGAAATTTTAAGTATTAAAAACGATCTCTAGCTGATCGTGGTTTCGATCCACGGACCTCTGGGTTACGGGCCCAGCACCCTTCCACTGCGCCACTGTGCTGCGATGTCGAATGATACAATTAGAGATACGAAGCTTAGAACCTATTTATAAAATGTACAGCTACTTTTAATTCTGGACGAAAATTTTTAATATTTTAATTATGAATAAATATTACCTCTTATTTAAATTTAATAATAGGTGGCTACTATAAAATCACTTCGGAATATAGGCATGCTAAATCTTCGTAAGCACGTTTTGTTTAAATGTCAATTCTTGGACGCATAATTCGATTCTTAAGAAATTAAATACAAAAAAAATTTGGAATCCGCGAATCTAATTGTAGTCTTTAATATAATCATTCTCAGAATTTTAAAGTATTCAAGAACGCATTCTAGCAGAGCGGGCTTTCAATCCACGGACCTCTGGGTTATGGGCCCAGCACGCTTCCACTGCGCCACTCTGCTGCGATGTTGAAAGATACAATTAGAGATAGGAAGCTTAGAATCTATTCATAAAAATTACAGATTCAGGACGAAAATATTTAATATTTAAATATTAATAATATATCACCTATAATTTAAATTTAATAATAGGTGACTATTATTAAATCACTTCGGAATTTGAGCATGCTAAATCTTCGTATGTACGTTTCCTTTAAATGTCAGTACTTGGTAGAATAATTCGATTCTTAAGCAAATAAATTCAAAAGAATTTTGGATACCGCGAATCTAATGTTAGTCTTTAAAATAAATCATTCTCAGAATTTTGAAGTATTCAAAAACGATCTCTAGCAGAGCGTGGTTTCGATCCACGAACCTCTGGGTTATGGGCCCAGCACGCTTCCACTGCGCCACTCTGCTGCAATGTTGAATGATACCATTAGAGATACGAAGTTGAGAACCTATTTATAAAATGTACAGCTACTATAATTCTGGGCGAAAAATTTTAATATTTTAATTAATAGGAAATATCACCTCCTATTTAAATTTATTAAAAGGTGGATACTATTAAATCACTTCGGAATTTGGGCATGCTAAATCTTAGTAAAACGTTCTCTTTAATTGTCAATGCTTGGACGCATAATTCGATTATTAAGCAAATAAATACTAAAAAATTTTGCAATTCGCGAATCTAATTGTAGTTTTTAATATAATCATTCTCAGAAAGTTTAAATATTTAAAAACATTCACTAGCAGGCCGTGCTTTTAATCCACGGACCTCTGGGTTATGGGCCCAGCACGCTTCCACTGCACTACTCTGCTGCGATGTTGAATGGTACTATAAGAGATACATACGAAGCTTAGAACCAAATTATAAAATGTTCAGCTACTTTTAAATCTGGACGAAAATTTTTAATATTTTAATTATAATTAAATATTACCTCCTATTTAAATTTAATAATAGGTGGCTATTATTAAATCACTTCTGAATTTGGGCAAGCTAAATTTTCGTATGCACGTTTCTTTAAATGTCAGTACTTGGAAGCATAATTCGATTCTTAAGAAAATAAATACAAAAGATTATTGGAATCCGCGAATCTAATTGTAGTCTTTAAAAGAAATCATTCTCAGAAATTTTAAGTATTAAAAACGATCTCTAGCAGAGCATGGTTTCGATCCACGGACCTCTGGGTTATGGGCCCAGCACGCTTCCACTGCGCCACTCTGCTGCGATGTTGAATGATACCATTAGAGATACGAAGTTGAGAACCTATTTATTAAATGTACAGCTACTATAATTCTGGAAGAAAAATTTTAATATTTTAATTAATAGGAAATATCACCTCCTATTTAAATTTAATAATAGGTGGCTATTATTAAATCACTTCGGAATTTGGGCATGCTAAATCTTCGTATGCACGTTTCTTTAAATGTCAGTACTTGGAAGCATAATTCGATTCTTAAGAAAATAAATACAAAAGAATATTGGAATCCGCGAATCTAAATGTAGTCTTTAAAAGAAATCATTCTCAGAAATTTTAAGTATTAAAAACGATCTCTAGCAGAGCGTGGTTTCGATCCACGGACCTCTGGGTTATGGGCCCAGCACGCTTCCACTGCGCCACGCTGCTGCGATGTTGAATGATACAATTAGAGATACGAAGCTTAGAACCTATTTATAAAATGTACAGCTACTTTTAATTCTGGACGAAAATTTTTAATATTTTAATTATAATAAAATATTTCCTCCTATTTAAATATAATAATAGGTGGCTACTATAAAATCACTTCGGATTTTAGGCATGCTAAATTTTCGTAAGCACGTTTTGTTAAAATGTCAATGCTTGGACGCATAATTCGATTATTAAGCAAATAAATACAAAAAAATTTTTCAATCCGCGAATCTAATTGTAGTCTTTAATATAATCATTCTCAGAAAGTAAATATTTAAAAACATTCACTAGCAGACCGTGCTTTCAATCCACGGACCTCTGGGTTATGGGCCCAGCACGCTTCCACTGCACCACTCTGCTGCGATGTTGAATGATACCATAAGAGATACGAATCTTAGAACCAAATTATAAAATGTTCAGCTACATTTAATTCTGGACGAAAAATTTTAATATTTTAATTATAATTAAATATTACCTCCTATTTAAATTTAATAATAGGTGGCTATTATTAAATCACTTTTGAATTTGGGCATGCTAAATCTTCGTATGCACGTTTCTTTAAATGTCAGTATGAATGAAGCATAGTTCGATTCTTAAGAAAATAAATACAAAGGAATATTGGAATCCGCGAATCAAATTGTAGTCTTTAAAATAAATCATTCTCAAAATTTTTAAGTATTCAGAAACGATCTCTAGCAGAGCGTGGTTTCGATCCACAGACCTCTGGGTTATGGGCCCAGCACGCTTCCACTGCGCCACTCTGCTGCGATGTTGAATGATACCATTAGAGATACGAAGTTGAGAACCTATTTATTAAATGTACAGCTACTATAATTCTGGAAGAAAAATTTTAATATTTTAATTAATAGGAAATATCACCTCCTATTTAAATTTAATAATAGGTGGCTATTATTAAATCACTTCTGAATTTGGGCATGCTAAATCTTCGTATGCACGTTTCTTTAAATGTCAGTATGAATGAAGCATAATTCGATTCTTAAGAAAATAAATACAAAAGAATATTGGAATCCGCGAATCTAAATGTAGTCTTTAAAAGAAATCATTCTCAGAAATTTTAAGTATTAAAAACGATCTCTAGCAGAGCGTGGTTTTGATCCACGGACCTCTGGGTTATGGGCCCAGCACGCTTCCACTGCGCCACTCTGCTGCGATGTTGAATGATACAATTAGAGATACGAAGCTTAGAACCTATTTATAAAATGAACAGTTACTTTTAATTCTGGACGAAAATTTTTAATATTTTAATTATAATTAAATATTTCCTCCTATTTAAATATAATAATAGGTGGCTACTATAAAATCACTTCGGATTTTAGGCATGCTAAATCTTCGTAAGCACGTTTTTTTTAAATGTCAATGCTTGGACGCATAATTCGATTCTCAAGCAAATAAATACAAAAAAAATTTGGAAACCGCGTATCTAATTGTAGTCTTTAAAATAAATCATTCTCAGAATTTTTAAGTATTCAAAAACGATCTCTAGCAGAGCGTGGTTTCGATCCACGGACCTCTGGGTTATGGGCCCAGCACGCTTCCACTGCGCCACTCTGCTGCGATGTTGAATGATACCATTAGAGATACGAAGTTGAGAAACCATTTATAAAAGGTACAGCTACTTTAATTCTGGACGAAAAATTTTAATATTTTTATTAATAGGAAATATCACCTCCTATTTAAATTTAATAAAAGGTGGATACTATTAAATCACTTCGGAATTTGGGCATGCTAAATCTTAGTAAAACGGTTTCTTTAATTGTCAATGCTTGGACGCATAATTCGATTATTAAACAAATAAATACAAAAAAATTTTGCAATTCGCGAATCTCATTGTAGTTTTTAATATAATCACTCTCAGAAAGTTTAAATATTTTAAAACATTTACTAGCAGACCGTGCTTTCAATCCACGGACCTCTGGGTTAAGGGCCCAGCACGCTGCCACTGCACCACTCTGCTGCGATGTTGAATGATACCATAAGAGATACGAAGCTTAGAACCTATTTATAAAATGTACAGTTACTTTTAATTCTGGACGAATGTTTTTAATATTTTAATTATAATTAAATATTTCCTCCTATTTAAATATAATAATAGGTGGCTATTATTAAATCACTTCTGAATTTGGGCATGCTAAATCTTCGTATGCACGTTTCTTTAAATGTCGTACTTGGAAGCATAATTCGATTCTTAAGAAAATAAATACAAAAGAATATTGGAATCCGCGAATCTAATTGTAGTCTTTAAAAGAAATCATTCTCAGAAATTTTAAGTATAAAAACGATCTCTAGCAGAGCGTGGTTTCAATCCACGGACCTCTGGGTTATGGCCCAGCACGCTTCCACTGCGCCACTCTGGTGCGATGTTGAATGATACAATTAGAGATACGAAGCTAAGAACCTATTTATAAAATATACAGCTACTTTTAATTCTGGACGAAAATTTTTAATATTTTAATTATAAATAAATATTACCTCTTATTTAAATTTAATTATAGGTGGCTACTATAAAATCACTTCGGAATACAGGCATGCTAAATCTTCGTAAGCACGTTTTCTTTAATTGTCAATGCTTGGACGCATAATTCGATTATTAAGCAAATAAATACAAAAAAATTTTGCAATCCGCGAATCTAATTGTGGTCTTTAATATAATCATTCTCAGAAAGTAAATATTTAAAAACATTCACTAGCAGACCGAGCTTTCAATCCACGGACCTCTTTGTTATGGGCCCAGCACGCTTCCACTGCACCACTCTGCTGCGAAGTTGAATGATACCGAAAGAGATACGAATCTTAGAACCAAATTATAAAATGTTCAGCTACATTTTATTCTGGACGAAAAATTTTAATATTTTAATAATAATTAAATATTACCTCCTATTTAAATTTAATAATAGGTGGCTATTATAAAATCACTTCGGAATTTGGGCATGCTAAATCTTCGTATGCACGTTTCTTTAAATGTCAATACTTGGAAGCATAATTCGATTCTTAAGAAAATAAATACAAAAGAATATTGGAATCCTCGAATCTAATTGTAGTCTTTAAAAGAAATCATTCTCAGAATTTTTAAGTATTCAAAAACGATCTCTAGCAGAGCGTGGTTTCGATCCACGGACCTCTGGGTTATGGGCCCAGCACGCTTCCACTGCGCCACTCTGCTGCGATGTTGAATGATACCATTAGAGATATGAAGTTGAGAAACCATTTATAAAATGTACAGCTACTTTAATTCTGGACGAAAAATTTTAATATTTTAATTAATAGGAAATATCACCTCCTATTTAATTTTAAAAAAAGGTGGATACTATTAAATCACTTCGGAATTTGTGGATGCTAAATCTTAGTAAAACGTTTTCATTAATTGTCAATGCTTGGACGCATAATTCGATTATTAAGCAAATAAATACAAAAAAATTTTGCATTCCGCGAATCTAATTGTAGTCTTTAATATAATCATTCTCAGAAAGTAAATATTTAAAAACATTCACTAGCGGACCGTGCTTTCAATCCACGGACCTCTGGGTTATGGGCCCAGCACGCTTCCACTGCGCCACTCTGCTGCGATGTTGAATGATACCACAAGAGATACGAAGCTTAGAACCAAATTATAAAATGTTCAGCTACTTTTAATTCTGGACGAAAATTTTTAATATTTTAATTATAATTAAATATTACCTCCTATTTAAATTTAATAATAGGTGGCTACTATAAAATCACTTCGGAATACAGGCATGCTAAATCTTCGTAAGCAAGTTTTCTTTAATTGTCAATGCTTGGACGCATAATTCGATTATTAAGCAAATAAATACATAAAATTTTGCAATCCGCGAATCTAATTGTGGTCTTTAATATAATCATTCTCAGAAAGTAAATATTTAAAAACATTCACTAGCAGACCGAGCTTTCAATCCACGGACCTCTGGGTTATGGGCCCAGCACGCTTCCACTGCACCACTCTGCTGCGATGTTGAATGATACCATAAGAGATACGCATCTTAGAACCAAATTATAAAATGTTCAGCTACATTTAATTCTGGACGAAAAATTTTAATATTTTAATTATAATTCAATATTACCTCCTATTTAAATTTAATAATAGGTGGTTATTATTAAATCACTTCTGAATTTGGGCATGCTAAATCTTCGTATGCACGTTTCTTTAAATGTCAGTACTTGGAAGCATAATTCGATTCTTAAGAAAATAAATACAAAAGAATATTGGAATTCGCGAATCTAAATGTAGTCTTTAAAAGAAATCATTCTCAGAAATTTTAAGTATTAAAAACGATCTCTAGCAGAGCGTGGTTTCGATCCACGGACCTCTGGGTTATGGGCCCAGCACGCTTCCACTGCGCCACTCTGCTGCGATGTTGAATGATACAATTAGAGATACGAAGCTTAGAACCTATTTTTAAAATGTACAGCTACTTTTAATTCTGGACGAAAATTTTTAATATTTTAATTATAATTAAATATTTCCTCCTATTTAAATATAATAATAGGTGGCTATTATTAAATCACTTCTGAATTTGGGCATGCTAAATCTTCGTATGCACGTTTCTTTAAATGTCGTACTTGGAAGCATAATTCGATTATTAAGCAAATAAATACATAAAATTTTGCAATCCGCGAATCTCATTGTAGTTTTTAATATAATCACTCTCAGAAAGTTTAAATATTTTAAAACATTTACTAGCAGACCGTGCTTTCAATCCACGGACCTCTGGGATAAGGGCCCAGCACGCTGCCACTGCACCACTCTGCTGCGATGTTGAATGATACCATAAGAGATACGAAGCTTAGAACCTATTTATA